>JABWDY010013008.1:0-11929 GCA_013358455.1 Thalictrum thalictroides | reverse complement strand
TTATACTAAGCAAGATACTAGCAAGCTAAAAACCCAACAAGTATAAACAACTAACAAGCTAGAACATATGATAGGAGTTGTAAAGATGCAAGGATGAACTAAGGTTGAAGAAAAGACTCAATCCCACACAACTAACTCTAGTCCTTGGGGTATTGTCTTTATGGATATGGGTTTGTGAAAACACCAATCCTAAGACTAATACACACCAATACTTTTACGAGCAGCCGAGAACTTCTCGAGGTGGGTAGAGAAAGAGGCACTCCCACCTTCCGGTTCAAGGACTACTAACTAGAGATGAAGGTTGTAGAGATTGATCTAAACAACAACTAACAAGCATATAGATCTAAAGTAAAAGCAAGAAAGCAAACCACAACACAAGGATGTATAGTGGTTCGGCCCAAGATTGGCCTACGTCCACTCTTCAAGTCGCTTCTTGCTATTAAGATAGATCCAAAGTCTCGGAACACGTCCAACCAACTCTACACAACTCCCATTTGTGTTGATCTAGTCCAACTTGAAAGTTGTAGAGATTTTCCCTAAATCTCTAACCGAGAATCCACTAGGGTTTTGAAGTAGCTTGTCACAAAGCTACTCACCTTGAACTCCTTCTCAAGGATTTTCCACCAAACTTGTAGAGAACAATTTGGGTTTTTCTCTCTCTTGAAGAACTCACTTGATGAGTAGATAGAGAAGAAGATAGAAGCACTCTAGGGTTTATAATGATACCCTCTTACAAACACTCACTCTCTCTTGAATGGATTGAAAAGATATGAAGAGTCGAGTGGAAGGAAGATGTTGATTTCTCTCTACAAAGAACTCTCACAAAGATGTGTTAATGGTCTCTTGAAAAGCTCTAGATGAAATCGCAAAAACCTTAGAGAAAAATCTCTCTTGATGTTGCTTTTATAGTCAAAACCCTAATTAGGTCGTTGGTCAAAGTCATAGGACCAACTAAGGTTTTGACCGAGTGAACCGGGAGTAAGTCGGAGCAAACCGGGTGATTTTCCAGTATTTCCCGTAAGGGAGTCGACTGACCCTTTAATTACTGAAATGTCATTCTATGTCAGTCGACTGACCTTTAAACATGACTGGTCCCATAAAGGGTCAGTCGACTGACCTTATGGGATGTCCTGATCCTTCATAACTTCAGTCGACTCCTTCATAGCTCAGCTGTCTGCTTGACCTGCCTGCTTCACCTGCCTGCTTGACTTCCGGTTGAGCTCGGTTGCCGCCGTTCACGTCCATTCTTGATGTCTTCAGCTCCGTAGGCTTCCGGACACTTGAACACCAAGACATAGACCTAATACAAGGACTCATATCACTTATAGTACATGTGAAAAGTCCATAATGCCCTTGGCTGTCACAATTCACAAGATATAACATTTACAGTTTTATAGTACAAGGACTGGTGTTGTAGGTGGTAAAGGTTCTGGATCAACATTTGTACACACCGGTGCGCTGAAAGGAGCATCATAAATCTTTACATTCACGGTTTCTTCTACAACTCTTCTCTCAAGGTTGTATACTCTGTACGCCTTACTATTGTTCGTATATCCTAGAAAGATTCCTTTATCTGACTTCCTGTCGAACTTAGCAACGTTCTCACGGTCTCTGTAGATATAGCATGTACTTCCAAATACCTTGAAGTATCCAACCGTGGGTTTACGACCTTTCCATAGTTCATAGGGAGTAGATGTAGTACTGTGTCAGGTCTTAGATAGACACTGTTGATGATGTGACAGGCGGCGTTCACTGCTTCTGCCCAAAAATGTCGTGCTACTTTCTTATGATGTAACATTACAGTAGCCATCTCCTGCAGAACACGCTTCTTTCTCTCAGCTACTCCATTCTGTTGAGGTGTCTTTGAAGCAGAAAATTGATGCTGAATACCTAAGTTGTCACAGTAGGAGACAAAGTTTGCGTTAACAAATTCTCCTCCACGATCACCTCTGATGTGGACAATGTCTTCACCTCTAACTGTTACAGCTCTCCGGCAAATCTTCTTAAATTCTTCAAAGGCATCACTCTTGTGTCTGAGAAAAGCTATCCAAGTCCACCTGCTAAAATCAACTACCATGACCAGGAAGTAAGATTTTCCTCCAAGACTTTCAACTTGCGTGGGGCCAACCAGGTCCATGTGAATGAGCTCAAGCGGACGAGTAGTACTAACAAATTTTTTCTTCACATGTGAGCTCCTAACCTGTTTACCAATCTGACAAGCACTGCACAAGGTTTGTTCAGGATTTAACACTGGCAAGTCACGTACAAGTTCTTTCCTGTTGATCTTAGCCAGATCTCTCAAGTTCATATGCCCAAGTCTTTGGTGCCATAGGAGGGAAGTCTCATTTTGAACAAAATTGCATTTAGCAACAGGTTCTTCAGCATTGATAACGTAACAATCCTCATTGGATCGGATTCCTCTCATTAGAACCTTGTTCAAGTCACGATCAAGAACTAGACATTCTTTGCTTGAGAATAAACATAAATTACCCTTATCACATATCTGACTGATACTGAGAAGGTTATGTCGAAGACCATCAACAAGAGAGACATCACTGATCTTTGCAATGCCTTCGGATTGAACTACGCCTTTCCCAACTATTTTGGCATTTACACCATCTCCAAAGATCACATTCCCACCATCATATGGCTCATAGTCTTTCAGAAATGACTTGTCTCCTATCATGTGTTTTGAAAATCCACTGTCAAGGTACCACTTAGATGTTTTTCCATCTTTCAGAGCACACCTGACAACCAAGCACTTTGCAGAATCTTTAGGTTGCCATACAGCTATGACTTTCTTGGGATAGGATTTGCTGATTAAGAATTCCAAGTCTCTGTTCTTAGCCTCAAGAGATGCCACAGTCTTCCTTAGTTCTACCTCTTGATTAATCCTCTTAGTAGCTAGCCTCTTCCTGCAGTATCTCTGTATATGACCAGGCTGTCCACAAAAGAATCAAGTACGTATCACATGATGTTGATGCTCTCTGTTTAGCAGTTGATGTACCAAACCCTTTTTCAGCCCTGTGACCTAATTCAGCCTTATCATGAGGACTCTGAGAAACCTTTGGAAGGTAATCCAGAGATAGAGTCTCAGAGGATGAAGTAGACACCTTTGTCTTCCCTATGGAGATCTTCATCCTCTTTAACTCTAGAGTTAGAATCTCTTTCTCATCTGAAAGGGACTGAACTAGAGTATTAAGTTTGGTAACTTGGTCCTGCAACTGCTTCCTGTCACTTTGAAGAAACTGACTCTCGTCATGCAGTTCATTTATTCTGACTCTGTTCATTTGAAGTTTCTCTACAGCTTTCTTGAATTTTTCATAAAGTTCATTGTAGCCTGATTGAAGGTCCTCTTCTTCAGGTTCACACTCAGAGTCATCAGATTCTCTACTTGTGGTCTGACACTCGAGTGAGGAACATGATATTGCCTTAAGAGCTCTTGAACAAGAGGTATTCATCAGTATCTGAATTATCAGAATCATGCTGACACATGAATAAGGATGTAGAAAAAGAATTGGCAAGACTCCAATTTTTCCTGCAAAACTTACCCATCTTCTCAACCATTAAGGTCAAGACATCTATAGAGTCAATAGAACATGTGAATTTAAAACTTAAAGGATCAATGCAGTTTGAAGAGATATCACATTTAACAACATCCAAGTCATGATGTTTAACATGCTTATAGTTCTTTTTAACTTGACTCATGGTGTCAGGAAAAACAACAAGGTCTGTTCATACAAAGACCACTAGTCATGAACATCATCGTGTATGGATCTTTTTCTCAGGTTTTGAAACCTTGATTGAGCAACTCAGCTCTGATACCAATTGATATTCCTTACACAACGGTGTCTAATATACTAGAGGGGGGTGAATAGGGTATTTAAAAAATACTTAACAAAGATCACCCCCAACAACTAATACCAAGGTAAACTGTCACTAACTCAAAGCAACAACACTAAAAGATATGCTTAGTAAAATAAGATGCGGAATTAAAGGATATACTAAGCAAGTCAAACAAGTATAAACAACTAACAAGCTAGAACATATGATAGGAGTTGTAGAGATGCAAAGATGAACTAAGTATGAAGTAAAGACTCAATCCCACACAACTAACTCTAGTCCTTGGGGTATTGTCTTTATGGATATGGGTTTGTGAAAACACCAATCCTAAGACTAATACACACCAATACTTTTATGAGTAGCTGAGAACTTCTCGAGGTGGGTAGAGAAAGCGGCACTCCCACCTTCCGGTTCAAGGACTACTAACTAGAGATGAAGGTTGTAGAGATTGATCTAAACAACAACTAACAAGTATATAGATCTAAAGTAAAAGCAAGAAAGCAAACCACAACACAAGGATGTATACTGGTTCGGCCCAAGATTGGCCTACGTCCACTCTTCAAGTCGCTTCTTACTATTAAGATAGATCCAAAGTCTCGGAACACGTCCAACCAACTCTACACAACTCCCATTTGTGTTGATCTAGTCTAACTTGAAAGTTGTAGAGATCTCTAACCTAGAATCCACTAGGGTTTCGAAGTAGCTTGTCACAAAGCCACTCACCTTGAACTCCTTCTCAAGGATTTTCCACCAAACTTGTAGAGAACAATTTGGGTTTTTCTCTCTCTTGAAGAACTCACTTGATGAGTAGATAGAGAAGAAGATAGAAGCACTCTAGGGTTTATAATGATACCCTCTTACAAACACTCACTCTCTCTTGAATGGATTGAAAAGATATGAAGAGTTGAGTGGAAGGAAGTTGATGATTTCTCTCTACAAAGACCTCTCTCAAAGATGTGTTAATGGCCGCTTGAAAAGCTCTAGATGAAATCTCAAAAACCTTAGAGAAAAATCTCTCTTGATGTTGCTTTTATAGTCAAATTCCTAATTAGGTCGTTGGTCAAAGTCATAGGACCAACTAAGGTTTTGACAGAGTGAACCGGGAGTGAGTCGGAGCAAACCGGGTGATTTTCCAGCATTTCCCGTAAGGGAGTCGACTGACCCTTTAATTACTGAAATGCCATTCTATGTCAGTCGACTGACCTTCAAACATGACAGGTCCCACAAAGGGTCAGTCGACTGACCTTATGGGATGTCCTGATCCTTCATAACTTCAGTTGACTCCTTCATAGCTCAGCGGTCTGCTTGACTTGCCTGCTTCACCTGCCAGCTTGAATTCTGGTTGAGCTCGGTTGCCGCCGTTCACGTCCATTCTTGATGTCTTCAGCTCCGTAGGCCTCTGGACACTTGAACACCAAGACCTAGACCTAATACAAGGACTCATATCACTTATAGTAAATGTGAAAAGTCTATAATGCCCTTGGCTGTCACAATTCACAAGATATAACATTTACAGTTTTATCTTTCTTTCTCTATCATTCTCATTGAGTGAGACTTTCAAGAGAAAAAAAAACCCCTTTTACCAAAGGTGATTCCTTTGATGTTATTTCTTCTTGTTGAAGATAAGAGGGGAGAACCCCTGGAGAAGGAGTTCAAGGTGAGGAGCTTGGTGATTAGCTTCTTCAAACCCTAGTGGATTCTAGGTTAGAGATTTTAGGAGAAAATCTCTACAACTTTCAAGTTAGATTAAATCAACACTAATGGGAGTGGTGTAGAGTTGTTGGAGGTGTTCCAAGGCTTTAGATTTATCTTAATAGCAGGAAGCGACTTGAAGAGTGGACATAGGCAATCTTGTGCCAAACCACTATACATCTGGTATCTTTGGTTTGCTTTCTTGTTCTTATTATTATTTATATGTTTGGTAGTTGTAGTTATAGATTAATATCATCAACTTACATCTCTAGTTGGTATTCCTTGAACCGAAAGGTGGGAGTGCCTCTTTCACTACCCACCTCGAGAAGTTCTTGGCAACTTGTAAAAGTATTAGGTATTTCATAGTCTTAGAGTTGTTTTTTCAATAAACCCATACTCATGAAGACATGACCCCAAGGGCTAGAGTTGATTAGTTGTGATTGAATCTAAACTACTTACTGTGTTCATCTCTTCATGCTTTACTACTCCATATATTGTTATCTTGCTTGTTAGTTGCTTTAGACGTGATAGACTTGCTTAGTGTAATCTTTTTATTCCGCACTTAGTTTTTCCTAAACATATCTGTTAGTGTCAGTTTCTTCGATAAGTGACAGTTTGTCTTTGTTGTACCTCTTGGGGGTGATATTTGCCAGTAAGTTTTTAAGTAGACTATTCATCCCCCCCCTCTAGTATATTGGACACCATTGTGTAAGGAATATCATCGATCATACAAGCTAAGACTCGATCTTACAGATACAAAAACTAAAACTACTCTACTCATCTCCCTCATCATCATCTTCGTCGTCCTTGTCCTCACTTGTGGTGGGACCTTCACTTTCACTCACCTCCGGCATTGTTGTTGGCCCCATAACATGCTCCTTCAAGTCCGTGAGGTCCATATCCAATTTGTCAATCCTCTCATTGAGCGTCTGGAATTGTTGGACGACGTTTGCGTGCATGTGGGCCATAGCCGTCATGAGCACCCTCCCGATAGAGTTGGGATTTGTGATCCCATCCAAACGTATGAGCTCAAAGGGGTTTTGCCCGTCGGCTTGGACACCTTGCCTTTGCCTTTCTCTCAAGGCTTCCTCCATATCTCCCTCACACCACACATTCTTCACGCATTGTAACCGGACGGCCTTTGAGAGGATCATCCGGTTGAGGGGAAAGTAGTCTCCCTCTGGTGTAGGCAGCCTCCAAACGGTACGCCATATCTTCGTGATGAGCGCCGGGAGTACCGCCTTCTTCGCGCTTGTGATGGTGTTGTGGAGAATCCGAACAATGCAGAAATTTCGGTTCTTCGTCTGAAGCTGCCATAAAATGTGGGCTATGGTCCGGTTAATGTCCGTTGGCTTTGAGGTGCCAAGGATATTGTAACCTAACCAATAGGCCACCATTGCTTGATTCCGCGTCATTGACTTGAAATCGATGCAGGAGGAGCCTCTCTTCACTTTCCCCTCTATGGTCATTCTAGGAGTGATGTGGGGGATGTCGTGAATTGGGTTTTGGATATGGGGGTTTTGCATGATTGGGATGTCAAGAGCATCACTAATGGATTTGTTATCCAATTCATACTCCCCTCCCAAGTAAGTGATGAAGCAAGACCCATCATTGCGAATGTTGATGTTGGAGTAGAAGATGTCGATAATGGTGGGGTGCCATTTGTCGGATTTTCTGTATAGGAGGTTTTTTCGCACCCTAGTTCAAATTTCCTTTCGGAAAAAGGGTCGAACAAGAGGGTCTTTGAAAACCCTCCTAAAGGACTTCTCGACTAGGACCTTCCTACCACCTAGGATCTCAACAAAAGCCATGAAGAAATGGAGTGAAAAGATGGAGAGAAATGAAGATCGAAATTGAAAATTTTTTTTTGCAGAATCTGGAAATGTCGCGTGGGGCGAGTTGGCTGAAAAAGCTAACTCGCGTGGGGCGAGTTAAACAGAAACATGTTTTTGAAAAATTTTTGGAACTTGGTCGAAATTTGGCAAGAATGGGAGCAAAAGCAAAACCCTAGGAGAGAGAGAAAAAGTGAGAGAGAGAGGAGTGTTGTTTGTGTGTGAGGTGAGTGTAGAGAATGAGGGGGTTTAAATAGAAAATGAAGGTGGGAGGTGAAAAGTTTTTAACTTAAGCAATAAGTAAAAGTGTAACTCCTAACCACTAACTCCCCATTAAACACACACATCCACCAACTAAACCATTCTTTGTTTCATCTTCTCTACACGTTCCCACGCTTCCTAACTCATTGTTTGTATACGGTCCCATTATCCATCAAGCAAGTAAAATGTTGACCCAAAACATGTGAAACGACGTGTATGTGAAAAACTTGTTCTATTAACTCGGTCATCACACGATCGAGCTTTTAGAGCAGAAAAATCATATAAACCTTTTTTTTTTTTATTAAAACAAAAATCAAAACTAAATAAACACATTAAAAAGAGCCTAGGTTGCCTCCTAGTAGCGCTTAATTTTACGTCTTTAGCTAGACCTAAGGGTGACATGCAAATGTCACCCCCAAACAAAACATTAACATATATCAAAGATAATAAAGAACATTCATCATCCACAATAACCGACATAATTAAATCTACCATTTCTACGTCCTTAGTCGGTAATTCCAAATAAGGTTTCAAACGGTGACCATTGACTTGGAACACAATACCATCTTTTGGATTTTCTAATTCTATAGCACCACATTGTAAAATATTTGTAATTACAGAAGGTCCGGCCCACCTTGTTTTAAGCTTACCCGGGTGTAAATGTAGACGGCTTCTATATAATAACACTTTCTGCCCTACATGAAATTCTTTCCTTAGAATTTTTGCATCATGTGCTTTTTTAGTTTTCACGTTGTAATCATTTGCAAGATCATAAGCGTCATAAGGAGACACTGGACAAAGTGATCCAGTCTTTTTGGAATGTTCAAGAACATTCGAACGATCATTTAACGTTTGAACGTTCTGCTCGTTTTTCAACAGTTTTTATGTTTTTGTTAGTGTTGTGTTTTGGGCCCAAGTTTTGCCCCACTTCTTTACCTTGCTCATAAGAGAGAGAGAAAGAGATAAGAAAAAGAAATGGAAGAAAAAAAAAGTAATAAGTGAAGAATAAGAAAGAAGAGAAAAGAGGAAAGCTTGATTTCAAGTAACTTTGGGTTATTTAGTTTGTCGTCTTGCTTGGAACCTAGCTTGGAGTAGAGGCAAGTTATATTACTTGCGGTTTTAATTTTGTTCTTGTTTCTTGGTTTTAAGTTATGATTGTTATGTTGTATATTATGTTTTAAATACATCAAGCATGATTAGGTTATAACTTCTAGATATAATGGTAGAAGTAATTTGGTAATTGAATTGTTAATTTCATCAAAATTAATTTTCTATCTTAGAAGCAATTTAGGTTTAAATTATTAATTTATAATTTAGTATTATACCATGTTATCATAGGATTGATTTACGTTGATATCATGCTAATTCATGCTTAATTAGTTCTTTTGGTTGGAATTTCCATGTTTAGGAATTTCGCGAGAAAACAGAATTTAGGATTTTATATCCGTTGTTTGATGATTACATTGAAATGGAACCCGTTTTAGACGGAGACCCAATTCTTGTTTTATAATGTTGTTATCAGTGCGGAGAGGCACATTGTTTGTTTGTTGTGCAGAGAGGCACATTTTGTTTGTTGTGCGGAGAGGCACATTGTTTGCTTGTTTGTGCGGAAAGGCACATTGTTTCTATTAGTGCGGTTGATAGCACTTGGAATGGTTTGTACTCGTGCGCTATTGAAGTGGAGTACACGACTCTGACGCTGGATAGCGAGAATATTAGTGCGTTGGGCACTTTTTTTGTTTAATGCCGAAGAAGGTATATTAATACAGTACTGTATTTAATGCCGGAGTGGGCATATTATTTGTTTGTTGGTTTAGTTCTGGAATGGGCATTTGATTTGTGGTTTAGTGCAGGATGGCACGTTAATGATTATTGTTGCAGGTTGGCACATTATGATTTTTAGTGCGTTGGGCACATTGTAGTTGGGAATTTTATTATATTCAACTGTTTAATAAGGGTGTTAATGTTGATAAGGGATGAGGTTTTTATATCCCTATGTTGTTTCTTTTTCTCATGTGGGGTTTGTGAAGTCTTTTTCTAGACTTAAAAATGATCCCCCTTGTTTTATAGCTTGCTTGGACTTCACAGTCTAACCCATTTCCCTTTTCAGGCAAGCGGTGAGCCTGTGGTTGGGAAGTACGACGACGAGAGCGACGAGGCTTGCTTAGATATAGTGTTGGGGTTTGCTTAGAGATAGGTAAGACTTTTCTTTTGTAGCCTTTAAGGCAATGCTGTATAATATAGTTTCCTTTCGCCCAACTTGTATCTATACTCTTTTGTAAATTCAGTTTACTCTTTTATCTAAACTCAGAGGTTTCTTTTGTTGTAAATCGTGTTCATATACTTTTGTATACAACCTTAATTATATATATAAATCTTTCATTTTGTTTTATCTTTTGTTGTTTGTTTTACTCTTTTGTTAGTTGTTGTTTCTTTCCCTTTGTGATTTTGACCGGTAGCATGGAAGTCACGTGACAGTAGTAAGAATCTACGGCCCATGATGGGTATGCGAGGATTGCTACGACTCTGGAGTCTGGTTTGGGATTGATCACCCTAAATTGGATTTCAGGGGCGTTACAATACTTCACTGATCTGGGGTATTCCATCTGACTCAACACTGCCCTTTCCTATAATCTTGCCATTGACCCCATCACCAAAAATAACATTTCCATCATCATAAGTCTCGTAGCCCTTCAAGAATAATTTGACACCGGTCATGTGTTTTGAACACCCGCTGTCGAGATACCACTTGGAAGCATTTCCTAATTTTAGTGCACATCTTACAACCAAACACTTGATGGAATTCTTTGGTTGCCATACTACTATCACTTTCCTGGTATATGACTTACTGATAAGAAACTCAAGATATTTTCTCTTAGCTTCAATGGAGGCTAAGGTCTTTCTTTGTTCAATTTCTTTTGAAGTTCTTGTCTCAACAAGTCTCGTTCAGCATATTTTTTGTATGGGTGTAAAAACACTCAGGAACCTTCCGTCGTCTTAATGGTTTGTGTCTAGCAGCAGGAGGATAGTTCGGTTGCTCTACAACACTATCCCAACCACCAAGAAAACAGTGCTTCTTGCCAACACCGGATGGTAAGTTCATTGCCCTACAAAAAATGGTTGTCTCTAAGGCAATATGGCTGTGGTGTGTGAAGAAGTGCTGGTTTAACGGTGACATGGAGGAAACCCTAAGAGAGAGGCAAAGAGAGGTTGTACAAGTTGATTGGCAAAACCCTCTTGAGCCTTCACGTCTAGATGGGATCAATGATACAAATGCTATTGGAAGGGTGCTCATGACGCCCATGGCACATGTTCACAACAATGTGGTTCAACAATTCCAAGCAATGAATGAGAGAATTGATCAACTGGATATGGACCTCACGGACCACAAGAAACATGTGATGGGGCATTGATAACATAACAATCCTCATTGGATCGTATTCCTCTCATGAGAACCTTGTGCAAGTCACGATCAAGTACTAGACATTCTTTGCTTGAGAATAAACATAAGTTATCCTTATCATATATCTGACTGATACTGAGCAAGTTATGTCGAAGACCATCAACAAGAGAAATATCACTGATCTTTGGAATGCCTTCGGATTGGACCACACCTTTCCCAACTATCTTGGCATTCACACCATCTCCAAATATCACATTTCCACCATCATATGGCTCATAATCTTTCAGAAAAGACTTGTCTCCTGTCATGTGTTTCGAGCATCCACTATCAAGAATACCACTGATAAGCGCTCAAAAGTGTAAATATATCCCCTTAACTCATGTATATTTGTCCCAAGTTATGATATAAAGTGATATGATATGCTTGGTGTTGTTAGAATTACGTGTTTGTAGGTGCATTTCACCCGGAAAAGCTAAAAGGAAGCAAAATGCGGTAAAAAGGCAGTTTTGACTAGCCAACATGACACAATTAAACGAAAGGGTTAGAGAGCTCGGATCCCAATGCTATTGGGAGGGTGCTCATGACGGCCATGGCCCACATGTATCAAAATGTGGTCCACCAATTCCAGATGCTCAACGAGAGGGTTGACAACTTGGACATGGACCTCACGGATCTAAAGGAGCATGTGATGGGGCCAACACCAATGCCCGAAGTGGAAGAGAGTGACGGTCTTACTACAAGGGAGGACGAGGATGACGAGGAAAGCGATGAGGAAGAAGAGTAGAGTAGAGTAGTTATAACTTTAGTTTTTAAGTTTTTAATGTCTATAGGATCGAGTCTAAATTTTAAGATCGAGTCTTAATTTGTTTTTAACTTTATTTTTGCTTTTGAATGTTTA
>JABWDY010012987.1:5359-17561 GCA_013358455.1 Thalictrum thalictroides | reverse complement strand
CGCATCGCACATATCCTCGTACATAATTCGTTTGCTTTCCTCTTCTTCACAAATCTTCGTCATCTTCTTCTTCTTCCCTTTTCATCTGAAATCAATTCGAAACCCTAATAATGACTGGAGTAAACCCTAATAATAAGGTCTCCTCGTATAAACCCTCACCTTCTTCATCTCACCGGAAATCCAGATGGGAATCGGGAAAAAACCCTCCTCACTCCGACAACAACAACAACAGCAAATCCAGCAAAATTCATCCTTTCTCCGACACCAAATCTTCTAAACCCTCTTCAACAAACCCTAATCCTAAAGAAGATCCATCTTCAGGTCCTTCAAAGCCTTCACCAAAGCAGCAAATTCCTCCTCCAGCTCCTGGACCTCCACCTGGTCCTGCTGGAGCGCCTCCATATAACAATGAACCCATTGGAGCTACTCCATTTCCTCATGATCCGTCTGGATTTGGTCCGCTACCTCAACCTGCTTATGGTTTCCATATGTTAGATCGACGAACTATTGCTTTAGCTGATGGTAGTGTTCGGTCTTACTTTGCTCTTCCACCTGATTATCAAGATTTGCCTCCTCAAGCACGCCCACCTGTAGATTTTCCTGAGAGGTTTATGCCTTTTGGACAGGGTGGTCGTGGTGGTGATGGGGAGCGTGGTGGAATGCATTTTCCGCCTGGAGGAAGATTGAGTCCAGACGGATTTCGTCGAGGTGGCGAGAGAGAGGAAATGTTTGGACGTGGTGGGCAGAATGATTATAGGAACTCTTTAGGGCTTGATGGAAGGGGGCCAATGCCACCAGAAGGTATGTTGAAGAGAAAGTATGGAGAAGGAGACGAAAGAGATGGGAGGGATCCAAGGGATGAATTTGCACGACAAAGACAACAACTTTTGCAGTATGGGAACCCAAATTTGAATCCTAGTGGTTTTCCAGCTGGTTCGAGTGACCGCACAGGTCATATGGCCGGAACAAGTAGTCCATTTCATAGAGATCATATGGAACCTGGAAGGGGATTAGATGATATGAGGGCATCAAAGCATATGAAATTTGGTGGGGATTATGATTTGTCATCTGGACGTAATGTTGCAAGTGATGTGGATCAACAGGCTTTGAAGAAAGCCTTTCTTCGGTATGTGAAATTAATCAATGAGAATGCATTGCAGAAGACGAATTATTTGGAGAATGGAAAGAAAGGGCCCCTGCAATGTCTCGCATGCAGCAGGTTTGATAAAATTGGTTTGAAATTGCTTTCTTGTTTTATGATTTCTTTGTGATGTTTGATCTCTTGTTATTATTTGCATGCTTGATCTCTTCTTGGCATTTTAGTCTGATTCCAGTGGGTAGTCTTAGTGGTAAAGGTTAGTTAAGGCTTATTTGAATGTAGTTTGATGCCCTTAAAGTTTGTTTCAATAATTAGGTGGACTGTTGCCTGTTGGATTAGTATAAGTGTCTTGAGGGTCATCGTAGATTTGATAAGAATTCTAAGAGATGCCACACATAGTTATTTCCTATTTGTATTGTGCTATTAGGTTTACTTAGTCGAATTTTGAGAAGTGAAATCTCTCTTGTTTGTTATGTTTGTTACTTTAGAATTTCAGATGTCGTCTTAGTGCGTTGATATCTTAGACTTCTTTTGAATTGATAGGGTCTCATAGTTCTGCTGTTTCATTTGCTTAAATGAGGTTGCTTATAATTATGTACTTGGTAGTTATTTTATTATTTTTTGCAAATGCCATTCTGAACAAAAGGCATTAAGTACTGACTCAGTTAGTGTCATGTTATAAGTTATTTTCATTATTACGAAGTTTTAAATCAAAACACTATTGTTGTAATATGATATCATGTTAGGCTGATGTAATCTGTAGCATATTGGAGCAAGATTTTAATTTAACGGAAGATACGGCCTGTGATTCATGATGTTCAGCTTATTTAAGCACATAGATACTTTGCATAGAAACATCTATACGTTTATAGTTGATCGAGATACTATATTACTATATAAGAGTTTGACAAGTTATAAGAGAAGAGGGGACACCTCTTTCTTTTCCTTTTCCTTTTTTTTAATATTTCTTCTTATTGAGTGAAAATTTTACCTGGAGAGGGTGGTTTTTCTCTTGTGTGGAAAAGTTTCATTATATCGGCAGTTTATTTTTTTAGCTATCTGTAGACAAATGAGAGGTTTCATGGAATCTGTTTTTGTTTATATTGCTGTCTCATAAGTGTCCTTTCATCCTTCAACTTGTACAATGTTTACGATAGGTAGTAGTAGGTACAAAGCGGGATGAGGTATCCATAAACTAGTTTCTCATGCGTTCTTTTAGTATTATATTAGTGATATGAGGATGCATAAAAGATTCCGGGGTATGTGTTTCAGCTCAAATGTAGATTATATATATTTGGACTAAGCCATAGTTTTTCTTGTTTATTGCAATTGTATTGTCACCTTCTTTACTATTGTTAATAGAAACTATAACTCTAGATCACGAGCTGGCGATTAGAGGTTGTGTAGATCATTTTCATGTTAAGAGGAACACATATCACCGCAGGGAGTTGGTTCTCTCAGTTTGTAAATTTATGAAAACGAATTCTAGTATGGAAGACACAGAGCTGTTTGGCTTCTTTGGCCAGTTCAAAAGCACTGTGATTCATATTTTGTTTCATAAGTTGGTATCACGGTGAACTTATTTGTAAACTTTTCTTTGGTGTTCAATTCTCATACTGAGATTGCACATTCTTTATATTGGTGCAAGTTATATTTATTTAAGCTCTTACATAAGTTATATGCAATGAAATTGGTTTAGTTTTTTTTAAATGCCATTTGCGGAAACTGGAAAGTAATTCTTATTGGTTGAAGACTTTGATGCTCCCTCGTTATGAACTCCTTCCTGTTTTTCTGAGGTTGGCGGATTGATGTTCTAAAGGGTGATGGAATTATTACTTGTCTGGATATTGAAACACTAAAAACAAACTTTTCTTTTAGTAAACTACCAGTCTGGTAGATTGCTTGTTCTGCGTTGTCATGAATTGGAAACTGATATCAGAGTTTAAATAGTAATATCTGGTGTTAGTTGTAATAATTTGTGATTAGGCCACTCCTTGACTAGTTTCACTTAAAAGTATTGTTCCATGAAGTTTTTTGTTGGTAGTCAGGTATCCGTCTTAATTTTATTGTGGTTGTTAGTATCTCTGTTGTATTGTTTCCTATGTTATTGGAAGTCAAATCGACCTGTGAGCTTGATAATAAGTATTGGGGTTGTATGTAAAGTAGATGTGTTGTTTGCAGGAGAAGATTCTATACTGCTTCATATATGAATTTCTTGTAGTTCTATGCAGTTTTGGGATAATTGATGTGTGAGAAGCTTATTATTAAGAAATTGTAGAAATGAGCCGGGTATGAGAGAGATACTAAGCAATGTGGTTAATGCTCTTAAATTATTGTGAAGGACAATAACAATGATAGAAGGAAGACATTAACTTTGGTGCCTTTGGGGAGTGGGTCAGTGGGTGGATTGATTACTAAATCATTTCACACTAGGGTGGACGCGAGTTGAACTGGAGAATCTCTGTTGATTATTTTTTAGTCCCTCCTCATTTGAATGAAGAGGTCAGAATTCTCAACCCACATTAGATAAATTGTCAGAGGTGGCACTAATTATCACTTGGGGAATTTGAAGCTGGTGGACATTTTGGTATTCTCTTGGTAATTGATGAAACAATTATTCTTTATCTGATAATTCAGAAAAGGGTTGAGGATATGATGTGTCCACTCATACTGTTGTAAATTTGAGTTGCATATCCCTTTCTTGATATGGTTATGTTGTTGTGCGTTGCTGACAGCAGCTGGGTTGTTTATTCGCAGTCGGCACGAGGTAGAAGCTAAGAATAATAAAACTGACACATAAACACTATATCTTGTGCGTTTTTTCCAAGCAGAATAGGATGATAGGTAGATCAAACCTCTTAAATCTTAGCAGAACTACATTTGGTACATGATAATTTAGTGGAAGTAAGTCAGTAACCCTTACCTAACAGAACATTGATGTATACCGCCCCCATCTTTTCACGCTGTCTTAAGATAAATACTGACTCGAGGTGCGGTGCTAATCGGAAGGTGGATGAATGGATAGATGTGAGGTTCCAAACATTTTTATGAGTGAAGGGTTGCGTCAAAGTAGTGGTCATGTATGGGTCCTTCAGGTGTGAGGCTGTCAAGAATATCTTTTAGAAATCAGTGCTACTCTAGAAAAAGGGTGTATGGATCCTTCAGGCTGGAAGCTATACCCTGTCAATAAATATTAATGTTAAAGTCAGGGCTGCTCTTGAAGACAGGTGGGCACCATAGCGGACATCGTTTATATGCTTGGGCAAACACCAGAATGAAAGCCATCAGTGTGTTTTTGACAGTCCCCAACCAGATGCAAAAGGTTTTTCTGTACATAAAGTTGGAGTTTGTGGGAACTGTTCTGAGCTTTCTTTTGGATAATAGCAGTAGAAGCCTTTTTTTTTTTTTAGGACAAGCTGTGAAGGAATCTATGATATTGTGGTAATTAACTAATTATGACGAAGAAACCAATTACAGTATTATTTTGGAGGGGAGATGCTTTCGAGCTATTTGAACAGAAATCTTAAGAGATTAGAGATTTTCCGCGGGGAAGAATATTGACGTGTTGACTCAAAATAAATCTCTCATTGGTATTTTCAGATTTAGAACTTCCTAAATATTGGGCCCCCTCAACTTCTAAAATGCGGTATTCAAGTGGTGTATGTTTCTCTTTTCATCTTTGTGGTGGTCATCTCCTTGTTGATGTCTTCCCTAGTTTATGCCATACAAATTTATTAACTTGATGTCAGATTCACTATATAATATGTATAAAACAATGAAATAATAGATGAAAGCTAACTTAAGAATTTCACTATAATAACAAACTTGTATGGCAGTATGAGATAAGGTACTGAAGTTCCTAACTTGATTGTTTATAATTGTCACCTCACTTTAAATACATAAGTTGAGATCCTTCATACTTGTGACTTATGCATTTCAAAATCCACGAATCAAATTGGTGCAAGTCGTATGAATGGTTTGTTGCCCAATGCTAACTGATTTGAAATTGATTAGTCTACTATTGGTCCTATTCTATATGAAGAAGTGGATCTGCAGCTGCTGTATATGTTTTACTCAAATCCTTGGGGTGTTCGACTAATAGAGCTGAATTTTCTACATAGCTGCTATGCAGAGCTTTTGGGGAGAGGATAGATGTAGGATTACTTTATGTTTCTAAAGGAAAGACTTCTTGTCTGTTGCTTGATTTATTTGTATTGTCCCTAGGGGCATTTCATATTATTTCTGTTATCCAGTCATTGCTTTGCAGTAGCAAACTACATGATTTCTCAAGTTTTTCCTGGATTGCGCTCTCTAGACTTTCGTATGAATTCCTCGCCAAAAGAAAAATCGAGTGCATATATAATCAAAAGAAGAAAAGATTAAATGCAATGTCCTTATGCTAATTACATGGGCTTCTCAAACCTTCTCAATATGTGACTTTGTGATTGGTTAACTGATAGACACTTGCTTAGGTCATTGGTTGGATATATATATCATAAATGTCTGACCACTCTTCAGAAAAGTTCCTACTATAGTTAAAGTAGTGGTTGGGAAATTTAATTTCTTGGTGGTGGTATACTAACTTGAGTTGATACGAAGTCATCATTATCCATTGGACTCAAAAGTATATGGTGCTAATTCATTTCGGATTATATTCGTAAGACGATATGTAATGAAGCAGTTGAGGGTGAAGCTCTACTCAAAGGAGGATTTTTGTGTAGAGGGATATTACTGGATGGCTTGGATTCAACTTTAAAGGGACATGGCGTCAATTTGCCTACAATTTGATAAATAGATATGGCATGACACTCGTTTTGCAGTATATATAAAATTTTCTTTTTATTGCAGCCTTTTCCAGTTCAAATATACGTATGTTACAAACATGAAAAAAAGTTGTTAGAAAGTTCATTTGGTAGGGGTGGTATCAGATTATGACCTTAGTCCCTCTTGGTTAATTAGGGTTAGGTGTGTTGTCCTGTAGGCACAGCAGTTTTGGTTTGCAACTTGTTAGTATGTATCGCATATCAGCATGTTGTTATCTATAGGTAGTTTGGTTGAACGTGAAGGGTACCAGTAGTCTTAAGAGAGATGTTACCTTTTGAGATAGGGAATTAATACCGCAGGATAGAGGAAAATGATTTGTCACTGCTTTACATAGGGCTTGTCTGGAGAGTCAAACATTTTGGATAGTTTGGTTGAAAATTTTCAAGGTCTAGCGTCCATTGTCCCTCGACTTCAATATACGAATGGAGATGCTCTTTGAAATGTTTATTGTGCAGAGGTGTTAAAGGAGGTTGATTAGTTTTGCGTCCTTGTGGTGATTAATTTGATTCAACAACAACAAAAGGTTCTGTCAAGTATATCGGACTCATTTTTCTCCTGATGCTATTTCCAATATGTTGTTGAGATCGAGAGAAATTTCCTCCTCTTCCTCTTACAAAGGTGTAACTATCCTAGCTTTGTAGACTTAAAAGTTGCACTCTGAGAATGGTTTTTTGTTTTGGGTGGGGGGGGGAGCTTCAGTCCTGGTCCAAATTGCATCTACAAACAGGTGATTAAATCTTTAATTTGGACCTTTGCTTTCTACTCATGTTTTGACATTCTGCACCCACGCCCCCTTTGTCTTCTCTCTCTTACCCTAGCTTTAGAAACATGAAGTTGCAATCCATAATGATAGACCGCTATTGTGTGTGTGTTTTATGGGTTGGGAGGGGGGAATGGTTGTGACGCATTAGTAAAATTTTTCTGGGTTTTAGTTCATTTTCTTGTTATTCATTGATTATAAAATTAATGACATGACTCTGTACCTATTGTTGGTGAACTTTGAATTTATATTTTTAACAAACTATTCCTTAGAAGATTCTGTGGAAGACTGAATATGAGTTTTCTGTTTCTGCTTCCACTTTTAGAGATATGAGAGGCTAAAGGCTGAGTTTCTGTTGTTCCTTACTTGGTATGAACCATTACAGGGCGTCTAAAGAGTTTCCGGATATGCATGGTCTTATCATGCATGCGTACAGTTCACATAGTGCTGACTTGCATGTCGATCACCTTGGCTTACACAAGGCTTTGTGTGTTCTGATGGGGTGGAATTATGCAAAAGTCCCGGATAACTCGAAGGTTTATCAGACCTTATCAGCCCATGAAGCTGAGGCAAATAAGGACGATCTTATATTGTGGCCTCCTCTTGTGATTATTCACAACACAAATACTGGTAGGGGCAAGGACGGCCTGATGGAGGGTATGGGAAACAAGCTTATGGATAGTAAACTGAAAGGTACTTTGTTTCTTACATCCATTATTTTGTTGTAACTGTTTGGTTAATATTTTCTGAAGATAAATGAATCATTGAATATGAAGTTCTGTTATTCATCTGTTTACCCGTGTCGTCCTATAATTAGATAGTTAAATTGTTTCTCTATAGAACTAAGTACAACTGCTTAATCTCTAGGCAAGTGAAATCTGGAGATGAGCTCTATCATAATTGTATAGTTAGGTGGATATTTTGTTTTGTATTTTGGACCACTTTTGGCACCATTATTGTTTGATATAATTTTGACTTTCCAGTTAAAAATACACTTCAAACTTGTAAATGCAGAATTTAATTTTTTACTTTAGGAGTAGTGAATCTTAGCAACAAGTAGTGTCTGAAGCACTTTTATTCTCGAACACTTATCAAAATTTGGGGTTTTTTTTTTTATTATTGGTGTCATGGTGTGTAAATATTGCATTGTGTTAGGTTGATTCAAATAAATCCTTTTTATATCTTGTGAAGAACTCTTGCAGCAATTGTATACATAATCAACATATCTTGCTTCCTTTGTATGTAAATTACCAGAATCATATTTCTTCTAAATCTTTTGGAAGCAAGATATTCTTCTTATGCTTAGCTATTTGCCTAGGTTTGTTCGAGTTTTGGCCCATATGAAGGTTGAAAGTAATATATTGTCCTGAACTTTAAATATCACTATAGCTTTCTACTTTCTAATTATGGGTTAGGGAACTTGGGCCAATAGTCAATCATAGATTCATGGTAAAGCTAGTTTGGTTCAAACTTGTAGTTGAGTTCTCCTGTTTGATCAAATTGGTCTGATCAACTACTATTGCTATTATAAGTACGTTAGTCTATGATGTGAAATCGTGGCCTTGTGGGTCTCTTCATGGTACATATAAATGCAATACTTAAGTAGTTAATAATAAGGTTTTGTTCCTTCGCTTTGATTGGCAATTAATTTGTTGTAAGGGCTCGAGCTCACAGATCTATAATGTGGCTTATTGAGACCTTTGTTGGTAATTTTTTTTGGTGTCAAATTTGTGATTTTGAATAATTTATTGAGAACCTATGAATTTGCACATTGAGGGAGTTTAAGCTCTACAGACTATTTAATCATTTATATATCATCTATTTTGAAATTAGGGCAATGCATTGATTTGCCTGCTACTTTAGATCAGTAGCCTATGCCTTTTGTTTCCAATAACATCTCTGGAAGTACAGTGTAAGACAAGTTAGAGGCAAAAATTTAGATAGGAAATTGAAATCTAGAAGAGACTGGAATATGAAACTTTTCAGGAGTTCTGATTGCTAAGAAAGTTGTTGGAACTTTTCTCTTTTATTATTAGTGGGAAATCTTCCATATGTGTATTACTTTGTACAAGAGTCAGATCTAGATCTTAAATGTTGGAAATGTGTAAGAAACTGCTTGGTGCGAATCTGTGATATACTGATATCCATGCTTGTGTCTACTGTTTTGTGAGAACCTTTGACAAGCCTCAGTAACCTTTCTGTTAAAATGTTAGAAGAAGGTTTGCTTTGTGGCGATTCTATAGAAGACTAGGCCGAGTACAGTTGTAGTTAAACGATTTACTTGCACTGAATTTGAAATTCCAAATTTATGTTTGAAATTTTCACCAGTGTATATTAGTTCGCTTTATGTCTATGAAACATTGGTTTTGAAGGTGAGATGTGTAGGACTGTAGGTAACTCACTTCAAGCTATAAATCAATACTTACTTGGAAAATGTTTTTGGAGCTGATGAATAAGAGAATAACTTTTGAAAGATAGCATTGGCTACATGAATTGGTTGTATAATCAATGTGGCTGTGAGTAGCATTTCCCCGTATTCTTAGAGATGAATAATAGTAATAGCATATGGTTCTTAAAGGATCATTGGCAGGACATGTTTTCCATTAGTCCATTACTCCGTAGCAGGCATCTGTTTAATCCCACGTAGTCCATGTGATGTTTATCATGCATGGAGGAATTGTCTGTTGTGTTAGGATTATGGCCAAGGGAGGGCTTAGGAGCGATTTACAGTATTAATCGCAAAGCTGTGAATTCAAAGCACGGGCACTTAGATAATCACCTGGTCTCTAGGATCACCTTTTGCAACTGCAGAAAGTTCGTCTAGGGCTGAGTCTAGGCCATTGCCTGTAAGGATCATTAGCCCCTTTGTAGAGTGTTATCTTTTTGTATCCTACATTCAACCCTTGCAATTGGTGAAAAGTAGATTCAATAAAGTCTTGAAGAGTTCTTTGTTTCTGGGATCATGCCCTTCCTTTCCTATGTAATACACTACCTGTGATATGTGGAAGCCGTAGTCTCAATGTGTGCTGCTTGTAGCGAGATATTAGCTATGGTTTGTAATTAGTGGTTTTTCGTTAAAACGTCTTCAGATACTGTAGTAGTTTTATTGGTTATGTAAACCCTCAATTTATGTATTTGAAGTGCCCTACTGAAAAATTAGTAGGCTGCAACTAGGTGATCTTGTTGTTTCCACCTCTTGTTTTATGTTACCCATTGGCAAGTTTGATGTTGTATTAGGTTACACTAAGTGAAAATGCACGCACAATACTGTGTGTGATACAGGAAAGTTTGGTTTCATTGGTTATAATAGGTCCCACAATATATAAAGAAGAGTAGCTGATCAAAGCTTTAATATAGGTCCCACTGATTTATTTGAGGTGAGAGAAATAGCCGCTCATCAAAACAAAATAGAGTTTATTTTCGATTAAAAAATAGACAAGTTTTATTTGAGGGACCGAAGTCGAACCACAGTTCACTGTAGATAAGTTCACCGCTCTTAACAATTAGTATAGATATGCTTTATTAAGTTTTATGCTGTAGTAACTAGTAAGTGTTTGAATACTCTTCTTTTTTTAGGTGATTAATTTGGTTCTGCCTCCCTGTTCCAAGCATTGTTCTTGGACCAAAGCTAATTTTCTTATCTTCTTTCCTTGATGTTATGCCATTAATTTGGTATGACTTATTCTTTGCTAGATGGCTTCTCAGTCTGGGAAAACCTTCTTTGGTCTGTGTTTGGTCATTTGTGGATTCAGTTAAATAAAGTATGTCTTATTTATTGTCTCTTCACTGTTTTATTAATTTCCATACTTCTTAGTAATGTCAAGGAAAAGAAATGTGCTCTACATTGATCGAAATACTAACAAGTATAATGAAACTTGCAAGTAGGGCTTATTACTTCTCGCAGTATGTGCTTGATCATGTCAGTTCAGAGTAACTGAAGTAGGTATCTGTACTGTCTAAATATCATAGCTCATTGGTTTTATTTAATTTATTTGAAAATTGCCATGGACCAAAAAGAGAAGTGTTCTAGATGATGAAATAATTAAAGCGTCAAGAACCTTGTAATTAAGGCTTATCTGTTTTCCAATCCCCTCGTTTAGGGGTGAGAGTTGGATTCCGTTGTGGATATTATAATCCAGTGGCACCTCTCTGATACCCTTGTTTGGCTCTCCATTATACTTGTTTTTGTTTACAGATCTTGGCTTCGGTGGTGGCAAAGCAAAATCTGTGTATAGTAAGGAAGGCCATCTGGGCTTCACTGTGGTCAAATTTGCAGCTGATCAGTCAGGTTTGAAGGAGGCGATGCGCTTAGCTGATTTCTTTGAAAAGGATTATCATGGACGCATTGGCTGGGCCCGTACACTGGCCTCAAAATCGGGGAGGGATGATGAGAATAATCCAAACCTAGTAAAGGTCGATGAGAAGACCAGAGAAAAGCAGAGAATCTTGTATGGGTACTTAGCAACTGTCTCTGATCTTGAGGTAGTTGACTTCGAGACTAGGAAAAAGGCTAGTATTGAGAGCAAGAGGGAACTGAGGCCATGAAATTTAATTCACCAACAAGACAAGGTAATACAGTACTCCAGTATAATTACATGGAGATGTCAAACCTAAAGCTTCTGAAGGTGCAAGAAGGCAAGGACTTGAGAATGTAGTTTTCCCATTTAATAGTTGATGCGGACGTGTGATACATGTAGTTGTGGGCGACAAGCAATGTCTTCTAGGTTTAGCTTTTTTTTTTTAATAGATGTATTTGAATTCTGATCTTTGATGCAATCTGATTAAATTGTTCCCCATTTTACTACTAAGCGAATCTCTTGTAATCGTGACAACATTTTTCACTTGTTGCTGCTCATCAAGACTTTCTTTATTAAGAAAGATTGAACCCCACAAGGTGAGTAATCATGTGCTTCTGAAGTCTACCATATGATCATTACAATTCGCAAGCCAACTGAATTTCCTAGGTGATGCTATTATGTTGTATTGTCTAGATCAGTAGATCTCTCATGTGAAAGACATGGTAAGACTCCAATATTAGAATCCCCCCAGAAACTCATGGAGTTGCTTGTTCAAAATTATGTTCGTCAGTCATACAGTGCGAGTGCAATGACTTTATTTATTTTTTCATTGAGAGGGTTACGCAGAACCGTAACCTGTATTAATGTCTGATGATAATAACACCATTCTGAAGGGAACTGAATTGGGAGGTTTATTTGAAGCCTGGCCTCCTATGTTGTGTTGTGGAGCATTTGCCATGAAGGAATGATGTAATTTTCTGGAGAAATTCTAAAACTGTGCAGCAGATAGGAGAGGAGCTCTGGCATACCTATGACATTGGGTATCAAAGTCCGAACAGAGAAGGGAGTACACGTTTGGGGACCTAGTGGTGGGGTGGGATAGAATTGTTCATGTGGTTCAAGTTTAAATGTGGCTTTTGTGTGGGGTGAGGTTTTGAGGGTTCTGCAAGGTTTATATCTCTGCAGCAGCACTGTGTAACAGTGGTATTATTATTATTATTT
>JABWDY010012965.1:15993-27946 GCA_013358455.1 Thalictrum thalictroides | reverse complement strand
TATATTAATAAGCTAAAGCAAAGTCTGATTACAGGATAGTTTATCCAAATCCAACTGGTTTAGTAACCAAGTTGGTGGAACATAGTATGTAGAGCATAGGACCCATAGAGCTAACATCCTTATGATTCATCAAATTAGATAGGATAACCCACTCCGAATAAGTAATCTAATCTGAATCAGATACGGATTCAAATATAGCTAAAACAATTCGGATACAGATATGGACTGCTACAGTGCTACTGATCCAACCATAATCCAATCACTTTAGAGCCCTAGTTTTGGGTGAGTTATTGACTAATTTTATGCTGCCAAAGATATTGGTGTGAATACAAAATGCAGAAGGCCACATTTTGGTGTGAGAAGAAGCAGAGCTAACTGTAATGTAATGGTGGCACCACATTTCAAGATGCAGAATCTGATATTGGAAGGTGATTATGGAATCCCCAGTGTCAAATAAGACCATGCATGCTTACCAAAAATAAAATAATAAAAAATATTCACAATGAACAGACCAGTAAATATCACTTTCCAGAAGCGTTTCCCATTGTTGTAGAAGAATTTTTGCTTACATATTGATGTTCCATCTTGACAAGAGTTCCTTTCCTATGACTTTTCTGATATATCACATCGTCAATTGTCGTTTCCATGGTACTGTAAATTTTAATCTTACAATATCTCTAGTCAGCTGTTCAGTATCCTATCAGATAATACAACTTCTACCTTAAAACTTACCAAAAAAAAGATAAGAAAATAAAGGAGAGGTACAGGTCAGTGTAAATATTACATGCCTGAGAAGATAACAACAGATACCAAGGAGGAAGGAAGCCGCATAAAGTAGAGATTAGTCGGTAACGAGAATTGAAAGTTTAACATTTCCCTGAAGATGTACCAGTGCCAGCACGCAAAAAAGTCCAGCTCTTACTCTACAGTCCTGAGTCTGACAGTTCTCGCAGCAAGATGGGGTCAGTGCATGCCCATGTTGATCCTATCCATGGCGTGCAAATTTATCAAACACCATTGAGCTCTGTCCATGAATTAACTTCCAGGGTTAAAACTATAAAAACATGTCAAGGCAAAAAAACAAGTACCAATACTTCAATACACATCATTAACAAGCTAAGGAAGATTTAAGTAAGACATTCTTGATGTATACTGCCTATTAAACAAGGCATCAAAAGTTACGAACATGTATTCCTGCTTTAAACTACATATATAAAAATGTGAGAATGATATTCTGCAGGGAAATGACATATTACCTTGGTAGGAAATGACATAGTTTCATGCTGAAAGCCTAGTCATCTGTCAACTCTGAGAATGTTGTTCTGTATTGTACCCCTAGTAACTGATTCCATCTGGGGGTCAATCACCCAATGCCCATCAACAACAAATTTAACCTGTTCGCAACAAAGACCATGAGAACAAGCACATTTTCATAATAAAATCATTATTGTGTGTGTGCATGTGTTGGGGTGGATGGGTGGTCTGACGAATACGTTCAGTCTTCTCATCTGTTACTGTAATATTGTCTTTTCTGCTTTTACTCACTAAATTCTTTTGCTTGCTTAGGGAAAAAAAATGAAGAGAACAGTGCAGGCAGAATATGCAACTCCTTTGCTCACAAACAAGCTTACGCATCGGAGAACCATCAATGGACAAAATTATATCTCGTTATAATTTGGTATGAATGTATGTATGTTTTAAGAAACGAACAACAATCCTGAACTCCACCAAACATGGCCTCTATCCCAAAACATGTTTGAAGGATTATTGCTTGAACCTCCGTCGTTTCCCATGAGCATGTGTCAGTTTCATAAAAATATTAATTTGATACGTTGAGAGACTTGAGAGTTGAGACAAGCATCCAATGGCTCTTTATCGTATCTATTCTTTCATGAACTTTTAAATGGATTGTTCATCTTGACCAGGTGCCTTAGTGGCCCCAAATTTTTGGACAACCTTTAAAATTTCACCATGAGATGGAATAGAAGTGAGTTTAAAGTTTTCAGAGTTAGTGACGATAGGATTGAAAAAATTGGGGATATCTTGAGTCTTGACTAATATGAGTTGGTTCAGAGTAACAAATTTCCTGGAAATTGTTGTTAAAAACATTACCAATATCTTCCCTACCTGTCATCCGTTGTCTTGAATCTGACAAGCTTCCATTGAAGTTATTCTGTCTCCTTCTCATGGTTGCTGCTAAATACTAAAATTTGGGGTCTATTACCATTTAGACCCCATTTTACCCTTGACTTTTGTAAACACAAACCAATAATTTGCTTCTTGGTTCGACAACTCCTCCATATGTAGCCTAACATTATCCACACTTGCATCATTTCATGAGTAATAGGATAGCCATAAACAAGAGTCATAACCAATGTTGATGAGTGAAATAATTTGAAAAGATATCTGAGATTACATGACGTGAGGAATGCAACAACTTTTAATGAAGGCCTTCTCTGGAATGTGGAGTGTGGGATCATGTGTTGGAAAGAGTCAGAAACGACTTGCAATGTGAGGCGTAGATATCTTTCAGCTGGCAATCGTATGATCCTCATTAAGTCAACTCTGTCCAGTCTTCCTATTTACTTCTTGCCCTTGCTGACTGTCCCAACTCGTGTTGCCAACACCATTGAACTGTGTATGAGTCAATTTCTCTGCAGCTCACAAGGCAACCAACACCCACAAAATACCACCTTTTTTGGAGATGGTCTGCCTCCCTAAACAACTAGGCGGTGTGGGTATAAGGAAGATCAAAGAAGTCAATGTGTCCTTACTTGGTAAATGATTGTGATTCAAGACAAATACAATTTGGAACCACTGGGATGGGCTACTAAAGTGCAAGTTAGCACATACGGGTACTCCTTATGGCAAGGTATTATGAAATGTCAAGAAGACTTTTAGGCAGAGATTTCGTTCAAATTGGGCAATGCTGCATGAATCAGGTTCTGGTTGGGATGATTTGTGCTGTAGTATGCTGCCTCTTACGGTTTCTTTCCTTGGGATTTATAACATCTCGAGTAGGAAGAATGGTACAGTTCAGCAGCATATCAGAGAGGAGAATGGTAGTGTTGAATGGGACTTGCATGTGAGAAGGGGTTTCTTTGATAGGGAGCTGGACCATGCTGCACAGCTGACTGACTTACTTTCACATCATGCCGTTTATACTAAACCTGACAGGAGGATCTGGATGGGTAAATCTGATGGCTATATATACTGCTAAGTCTATGTATGCTATATTGGAAGACAAGAGACTGCATCACAACCACTTGGCTTTTCTATGGGTTCCCTCACTCCAAAGTTTGGAATCCTAATGTTCCATCCAAGGTATGTTTCTTTATGTGGGTCCTGACTTGGGGGAAGGTGCTGACTATTGAAATGCTACAAAGAAGGGGAATCCCTATGGTCAATAGACGTATTCTTTCTTTGGCTGATGTTGAGTCTGTTGACAACCTCTTCAGGTCCTGTGCTATGAGTAGGATAATTTGGGCTTTCCCCATTAATGATTTTGGAAATCAGGTTGTTTGCAATGAAGGCTTAGCTCACATGTTATGCAACTGGACGTGTTCAGACCTGTCAAGAGTGGGAAGGATGATATGGAAGATCTTGGTTCATGCTATTTGTTGGGGCATATGGAGAGAAAGAAACAGAAAAATCTTTGATGGAGCTAATAGAGATCTGGGATAGACAATCAATGACATTAAGATGATTGTTTGGAAGATCTGAAGACCTTGTATAACTGGCGGTAGACTAAACGATTTCATGTTGAAATGGAAATGGACGGACTTTATTTTTCATGTATACTGAGTGACTTTCTTTGTATTATGGGCTAGCGTGTAACTCAGACACTTTATCAATGAAACCTGTGTTTTACCGCTAAAAAAAATTAAGGCCTTCTCTGAACAAGACGGTTAACCTACCACTTCAGTCAATAAGATCAACAATGGGATACTTGACAGTCTTCTGATCACATTCTATTTTCGCACCTGACAAACCAAAGTCCCCAGTAGCAACTTGCAACAAAACATCTGGATTGTGCTCCCTAACTAGGCCTGTTAATGGTGTTTCCCAAACCCTGGAAATTCTAGCAGACCATCATTCTAAAGGAGGACTATGTTTGATAAAATATGTGCATGTCAAATACAGGGACTCTACAGCCAATTTCAAAAATAAGATTTCTTGACTCAAGTCATCTAACAATAACTCCACCAACTAACATAATTTGCCCCAAACTCAAAATTAACCAATTAAGTTAAAATCAGAGCCTAAATTCAACATTATTAGGGGAACTTAAACTTAAAACCACCTTCAGACTCTATAGATGACCCTTCAAGTGGACAACTCTTATTTATGTTGTATGCACTAAATACGAAAACATCTGAAAAATGGAATTCGTATTCGCAGATATGTCAATGACAAAATGGCTTGGACTGACTAAGTGGCGTTCAGTATTTATTATTAAACCAATAACTATTTTAAAAGTACACACTCATATTAGAAATCATCTACTTTGTTTGTGCTTGAACGTTGAATTATGGGAGATGACTTGTTCATTTTTTTTTTTAAATTTAAAAGTTTTTTGATCTTATGTTATAAAAAAAGAAAATCGGCCACCTAGTTTCTATTCCAACTAGGTGATGCAGAATGTGCTGACATCATCATCAGCAGTGCTGACATCATCATTAGAATTATTTTTTTATTAGTATTTTATTTAGTAATTTCTATTGGATTTGAGTAGTTCTAGAATAGTTGGTTCACTATTAAGTTCATATTAGTAATCCCTTTCAAAGGAGGTTTTGTTTTTTGATTTCTTTGTGTAGGAAGTAAAGGGCATTGTAGGCTTTTCGTGTGTGGTTTAATCCCACATAGTTTAGATATAAGTTCTATGTGATCTCACTCTCTATATATAGAGAGATAGTTTCTTTGTATCTTTAACCTATTATAATCAATATAATTTCATCTTTTATATTTCTAGTTGGTATCAAAGCCGCAGTGAGTCTTGGTGTTCGGCCATCGGCGATGCTACTCCGGTGCCGGTGGCCGGATCTCTAACGAAGGTCAATTTTTTTTTTTTTTTCTTTTCTTGTTTCCGCTTTTTTTTCTGCTCTAGTGCTGCTGTTTTTTTTTCCCTAGTACTGTTCATCGCAGTACTGTTCACGGTGACTGTTCATCGGGGTTACTGTTCACAAATCAATATTCATCGGGTTATTGTTCACCGATCACTATTCATTAGGGGTACTGTTCACGACTCACTATTCATCGGCTACTATTCACGAATCACTATTCATCAAGTACTGTTCACCGATCACTGTTCATCGGAGGTACTGTTCACGAATCACTATTCATCGAGGTATTGTTCATCGGAATACTGTTCATCAGGGTTTCTTCAGGTTTGCTCTTTGTGTTAATGGTATGTGTCGCTCTATTCCAACTTTTTTTGTTTTGTCTGCGTTGTTGATGTCAACTTGTCAAACGCTCTTGTCCATCCATTTCTAATTAAGGCCAGCCCTTTCTAGGGTCTTGTTGCGTTGTTGATGTCATGCGCCATTCATTAGGGTTTTATCTGCGTTGTTGATGTCAACTTGTCAAGCGTTCTTGTCCAACCTTTTCAAAGGTCAGCCATTTCTAGGGTCTCGTTGCGTTGTTGATGTCATGCGCCATTCTTGTATGGGCTTTCTTTGTGTTGTTGCTGCATCTATACGACGGCTCCAATGTTTTTTTCTCCAGCCCTCTCTCCTTTAGAGCGTTTTATGTATTGCCAATACTACCGCTTCTGAGTTACTACCTGTCTACAGATTTTCTCTAGCCGGCTCCAATGTTTTCCTCTAGCCCTCTCCTTTCAGACTGGACATCCCTGTAGACGGTTCTTCTCGCAGCCAGTCATCCCTGCCGTTGGATATTTCTTCAGGTTTCATTGTCAAGATACTTTATGAGGAATATAAGAGAATTTTTTTGTATTTCAAGCTGACTTTCAGAGTCTGAAAGTTCAGCTTGAGGGGGAGTGTAGGAACTAAAGGGCATTGTAGGCTTTTAGTGTGTGGTTTAGTCCCACATAGTTTAGATATAAGTTCTATGTGGTCTCACTCTCTATATATAGAGAGATAATTTCTTTGTATCTTTAACCTATTATAATCAATATAATTTCATCTTTTATATTTCTAGTCTTTGTTTAGGAATTCTTAGTGCTAGTTGATTTAAATCTTTAAGTTTATACAAAGAGATATTCCTTGTAGAACAATTAAATCAATTATCAAACAATACAATTCAGTTTTCTCTTTACAAATTATATTTGTTTTAGATTATTCAAGAAAATGCTCCCCTCAGGTTATTAAGGTTTGATTTTTAATTGCTACCGATATATCAACGGGTATTGTTGAGATGATTAGTCCCATATTGGACATTGTCGGGCCTTGCTAGTAATATTTAAGTTCTTGGGCTACACCACTCATTGCCAATTTGTTTTGAGTTGGACCCCAGGACTTCTATATGGTATCAAAGCGGGCTTTTATTTTGGGCCAAAGGCCCATGTGTGCTTCACGCAACTCGTTTAATGAATCCACGAGCTAGGCTCAAAGTCATGCTACACATGAGGGGGCGTGTTGAGATGTTTAGTCCCATATTGGAAATTGTCGGGCCTTGCTAGTAATATATAAGTTTCTGGGATACACCACTCATTGCCAATTGGTTTTGAGTTGGACCCCCAGGACTTCTATATGGTATCAAAGCGGGCTTTTATTTTGGGCCAATGGCCCATGTGTGCTCCAAGTCACCCGTTTAATGAATCCACGTGTTAGGATCAAAGTCATGCCACACGTGGGGGGGCGTGTTGAGATGTTTAGTCCCATATTGAACATTGTCGAGCCTTGCTAGTAATATTTAAGTTCCTGGGCTACACCACTCATTGCCAATTGGTTTTGAGTTGGACACCCACTCAACACGCCCCCCTCACGTGTGGTATGACTTTGAGCCTACCACGTGGATTCATTAAACGGGTGACGTGGAGCACACATGGGCCTTTGGCCCAAAATAAAGCCCGCTCTGATACCATATTAAAGTCCATGGGGGTCCAACTCAAAACCAATTGGCAATGAGTGGTGTAGCCTAGGAACTTAAATATTATTAGCAAGGCCAGACAATGTCCAATACGGGACTAAACATCTCAACAGGTCTTAAGAGTCTCGTTTTGATTCTACAACAATAATTAGTGATGGAGATTCTTCACCCCAAGCCCAAGTCTGTAATCTTGGAGATTATGTGACGGAAGTGAAGTTAATTCGGCTATCGATCGCCCACTGCTTCAATCAACGATCTTGCTCTACGATTCTATAAGTTTGAAGGTAAGCAACCTATTATTGATGTTCCCACTTCCCACCCTCTTTAATGCCCAACATATCTCAACCAACAACACCCCTACCACCACTTTACCACTAGTTTCCAATATTGGGTTCTCATCTCTCCCTCTTAATGCAGAAATCTCCACTGACAATGCAACTTCAAACCGGTTTTCTTGTCAAAATACTCAAGAGTCCGAGAATGTACTATGTACCGTTATCAAAATACTTAGTCTGAGTGCAAAGTTATGGATGTTTTACCGTAAGGGTGTTAAAATTACAAGTATTTTTCCTAACATCTAGATCCTCCTAAAGTACGGTGAGAGAACACGGTGGTTCTGTTGGTGTGATTGTACCACTTTGACTCACTAGAAAGTTGTCATTTTTTTCCAATCTTGAAAGAAATATACTTACCATGTTGGGTTCCAATCATCTTCTTCACAATAATAGAATCCTCTTTCTAGATATGTTTTTCTTGATACTTGGAAGGTCAAGTCTTGTACTTCCTTGGAGAGGTCTTGAGTGTTGCTTTATCTTCAACATCTTACCTATTCGATTTTGGATGTTGTAGAGAAAGTCGAATTTGATTGTACTTTGGTCTTTGTACTCGCTTCAAAGGGACGAGCTAATAACATATATATGTCGGGTGCCTTAACTATCCATATGACTTGAGTCGTTGTTGAAAAGTTTGTTCGTTTTATACTTTTCACACGCACTAACATCATCTAAAACATACGTTGTTTTGAACACGAGATTAAGTTTGACATTAGGATCCCTTTCTTCGGTAAGTTTTCATATTGCTCTTATGACGAAAGTTGACTTTTCACCATGTTGATATTTTCTACCCTCTACCTCCTTGGGTTTTCGTTAAGGGTAAAGCTTCCAACACTTCTTTTCTATATTAACTTTGGTTTGGTGTGGTTTTTCCTATACTTACAATATGCCCTAGCTTACATGATGCAAGGGCACCTATTGCTGAACATGTGCAGAGCACATGATTACAATTCCTACAAGGATTTCTAATTTGAATCCTATTCATATTAGGATTACTTATTTCCTAATTTCTATTGTGTTTAAATTCCTATTTACTTTGTTTTCCTAATTTAAGTAGGATTAGGTTTTGACTTTTATAAATAGGGGATTGCAAACCCTATTGAGGAGATTAGATTGGAGATTTGTTTATGTTTTTAAAAAATAAATTCGTTTTTATGAAGAACCTTAGTTTTTAGGTGTCCAAATTATTTATTTAATTGGTCTTCTTATTATTGTTTGCTTCCACCAATAATATTACATCAAAATTGGTATCAAGAGCAAGGTTTCCTTCGGGATTAGAAGATAAAACCTGATTTTTTTTACAAGAACCGCGTTGATGTTGGAGATTTAAAGATGAGTTATCATAGAAGAGGTTAAAGAGAGTTTTCGCCGCCGCCGGATCGTTGGAGTTTACAAGAATCGAAGCATTATACCGATTCTGAATATAAAGCTCGCAATTTTGATCCTAGCCGCCGCTTTCCTCTTTCCAGAAGGTATGAACCTCCCTCTTCCCCTCGTTTTCCATCACCCCCACGCAGGCGACGTCATGGTTATTATCCCCACAACCAGGACAAGCACCCTCCTCGATTTGGCTTTCAGCAGCAATATGTTGCTTATGGTGCTCAATATTCCCATGGAAACCGTCCAAAGATTTATGATCACGATGGTCTTCGTAGTCATAATTCTAAGGCTACTCCGTATGGAGATTATCCACACTGTATTGAATCTGAAATTGATAATAAGAGCGATGAGTCTATTATTGATTTTGAAGAAGATGAGTTTTCTGACGAGGAAAGTTGTTATGACCATGATTCTATGTGTGTTGAATATTCAGATGATGAAACTAGTGTAGAATTCAAGTTTGATGATGCTCCTATTACGAAGAGTTTGGTTGCAGCCCCTGCATCGTCAAGCTTCTACACTTCCACTTTAGTTGTTCACTCATCACGAGTTTCTAGCAGCGACAACCAACAGATTTTATTGCAGCAACAACGTCATTATCAAGATGATGCCTCCTTGACATCCCCAAGCTTTGAACAAGGTTTGAAGGAACTTCTAAATTGCTTTACTAAATTGGAAAATCAATTTGAGATTCTTGAGAAAGAAATTGTTGAAAAAGAAAAAAGTCTTGACAAAGAGGCAAAGATCGATTTCTTACTCAATATGTTTGATGAAGAAAAAGATGTCACTCGTACTAGAATTGGTGGTCTACAAAGTTATGATCCTATTGATTTCTTTTCTATTTTTGGTGATGATAGTGATGGTACATCTACTTTTGTGTCGCTTGAATTAGAAATTGCATATGTGGATCGAGTAGAAGAATTGTTCGAAAAATCAGCAAGGGAGATAAATAAGTACGGAAACCAGGTTGTCGTCCATGACAGTGGTAAAGAGGATGAACGTTCTCGAAATTTTGCTCATTACTCCCACGAATCGATGAGTTATATTGATTCCGACCGACAAGTTGATGGTTTATATCGTCCCCTACAATTCCATCCCATCAATGGTAATTTGTCTACTGGTTATATTGATCCTTATCTATTACAATATAAGAATGATTCTTCTCCATGGACGAACAAACGCCATCAATTCTTATTTCTTGATGGGCGGCTATATTGTTCCAATCAATGGAGTTTTCAGGATGACACACCTATGATGTTTATGTTTATTATTCTTTTTGCAAGCAACTATCAAGGCAAGATCCACGGAATAATTCTATTCAGTCAGGAAGATTGTCGACGTTCTAACGGAGTTGATCCTTTTGTTATGAATTTGTTAGATCTGAATTTCTACAAGTGCTACATAGATTCAAACTCGAGGGCGAGTTTTCTTCAAGTTGGGGGGATTGATGCACGAGCACCTATTGCTGAACATGTGCAGAGCACATGATTACAATTCTTACAAGAATTTCTAATTTGAATCTTATTCATATTAGGATTACTTATTTCCTAGTTTCTATTGTGTTTAAATTCCTATTTACTTTGCTTTCCTAATTTAAGTAGGATTAGGTTTTAGCTATTATAAATAGGGGATTGCAAACCCTATTGAGGAGATTAGATTGGAGATTTGTTTATGTTTTTAAACATTAAATTCGTTTTTGTGAAGAACCCTAGTTTTTGGGTGTCCAAATTATTTATTTAATTGGTGTTCTTATTATTGTTTGCTTCCGCCGATAATATTACATCATTACAAGTATATGCTTGCCCTATTGACTACATTGTGCCTTTGAACATACAAGTTCATATTCCAATAGGGTTACAAGTGTTATACTTATAGAGTGAATACAGTTCCTATTCCAATAGGGTTTTTTAAACTGAATGGATACTTGTTCCCTACTCAAAATAGGGTTCCTAGGAGGTCTTCATAGTCTTGTACAAGTAGATTAGGCTTAGGCACTTTATTGGGCCTAAACTTGGGCAGGCTGGGCATTTGATCAAGGTTGGTGACCAGCGGCAATGAACCTGCCAACCTCTCTCCAGTGGAAATGTCATAGCAGTTCCAATCTGCGAGAAATCTCCAACGGCAGTCAAACAGCAGTCCAACTTCAAACCTGTTTTCTTGTCAAAATACTGAGAGTCTGAGAATGTACTATTCACTTTGGAAAGCTAAGAAAATCTATTTTCCAACCCACAAGGCAGATTGAGATTCCGATCACCGAGCACAGACTTATGGACGTTATACCATAAGGGTGTTAAGACTCCAAGTACTTTTCTTAACATCTAGATCCTCCTGGATCGGTTAATGATAGGTTCTCTAAGATGGCTTATTTTTTTCCTTGCAAGAAAACACTAGATGCTTCCAAGTTTGCAACTCTATTCTTCTAGAAAACTGTTCTTTGCATGGAGTTTCTAAGTATACTACTTTAAACTGAGACACCAAATTTCAAAGTTACTTTTGGAATACCTTGTGGCTGAGACTTGGCACTTTTCTAGAATATAGTAGTACTTCTCACCCACAAACCAATGGTCAAACTGAAGTTATAAATCGAACATTGAAAAATTTGATTCGTTGTCTCTCTAGTGACAAGCCAAAAGAATAGGATCTTGCCTTGTCCTAAGTTGAGTTTGCTTACAATACTTCCAAGAGTCGTACTACTGGATATTCTCCTTTTCAAATTGTATGCTAAAGTTCCCAATCATGCCCTTGACCTTGTCTTTTTGCCTAAAGTTCCATATATGAACTTTGATGCAAATGCAATAGTAGATAATATGACCCAGCTTCATGACACAATCAAGAAGAATATTGAGACCTAGGATCGTCATTCTCAAACTTTTGAAGTTAGATATTTAGTAATAGTGCATTTGCATAAGAAGAGATTCCCAACTATTACTTATAACAAGTTGAAAGAAGGAGATTGGTCCCCTAAAGATTCTTCGCAAGATCAATGATGATGTTTATATCGTTGATCTCCCGAGTGACGTGAATATATCCAAATGTCAAGGATCTCTATCCCTTTCATGCTGATGACACTTCTAACTCGAGGGCGACTTCTTTTAAAGAAGAGGGGAGTGATACAGAACAATGTTGACGTTATTGCTGATGTCATCACCAACGCTAACATTATCGCCAGATTTTTTTTTTATTATTAGTAT
>JABWDY010012946.1:2928-13373 GCA_013358455.1 Thalictrum thalictroides | reverse complement strand
GGGAGGGGGATAATATACTAATTTCATTTTTATCAGCAAAACAATAATTTTATTAATTATGTAAGAGGATGTGAAAGAGATAATCACATCTCTTCCCAACAGACATCATTAATGCATCAGTTTTGAGTATAAGGTTCTCCCAATCATCAATAAGATCAGCCAACTGAGTATGTATAGTAGGTAGCGTCCACTTCCAAATAGTGGACTTGATAAATGGGATATTATACTATTTTATGAAGTAAAAGAGATAAGGACATATTATTCTATTTTAGATATCTAATAGTTAGTACCAAGTTTGAAGAATGGATTAATAAAAAAAATTCAGGTGAACTTAATCATACACAACTAATTCACCCTAATACCTTGTTGACAAGAAAATTAACATTTCAGATATGATTCAGGACAAACTCACCATCTTCCCTGAAGCAAATATCAATGCGGTTGTCTTGGGCTCTCTAATTCTCATAATAACAGCAGCAAAACGCTGCCACATCACAATGTACAACCATGACATCACAATCAAAACTTTCAGTCAACAATGGAAAATAATAACTCGTTAAAAGCAGGCTCAACTCTTAAGATAGCAATCTAGTTGGTAGTTGCATACAAGAATTGTTTGGATATACAGTCCTACATCGGGAGTTTACATCATAGCACATTCTATACAGTCCTACTTATTGCCAAGTTGGTTTTGAGTTGGATGCTTTAAGCTTAACAAGAACCAAGCCACTGAAACATCTCAAGATTGACATCTAACTCTTACTGCAATCTACACGGAAATGACTCTCTACATATATCTATATCAGTCTTATGAAAGCTCGATAAACAAAACATCCTCCCAGAGCGAGCTGTAAGCAATCAGTCTTATGAAAGCATCATCACAGTTCTGAAAAATCTTAAGCTTATCAAAATTCAAAATTACAATAAAATCGAGCTTTTCTAGTGCAAGTCAATGAACTGATATCCATCCTGCGTGACTGACATACCTTAGGATTGAATTCTGCATTACGAGCTTGGAGAGCAATAGTCTTGAGATCCAATTGGCAGTCCAAATTGACTGTTGAGACAATGTTCCTACATTCACAGACAAACATTACAAATCATAGACATGGTTCGTACAAAATAATCTTGGGGGACTCTTCCATGATTTCTCTATTCATTTAACTTCGTTTATGGCATATTTTAATTGAACTGGAGAGTTTGCAGTTGCCATTATGAGTAAATACTAAACGTGCAAAGTACACCATATGAGAATGAATGGAGGAATAAGAGATGAATGAAAAAGAAATAATTTATTCAATTAATTGGCATATGAAATTAATTAAAAAATTAAAATTACACAGATACCCTTAAATAGAACTGGTAAGTATTTCTCATGCGACATGTGGTGCTAGAAGTGAGCTGTGAGCCTATGTCGGTTACAAGCTCGATTTTCTTTAGAGTATAAATACTTTCTAGAGCATACTGTAAGTGTATATCATTCTCTATATTCTAGCCTATTTTATTGAGAAAAGATCTGCACGCCATTCATCTACGATGTGTGTTTTTACTCCAGTACATAAAACTGGATTTGAAATAGGAACTCTCTATATTGCACAAATCCAAATTTGTAAGACGACTAGGCCACTAGGGTCCAGAGCTATGTAACATGGGAGTGTTCATATATTTTCAAAATAAATCCGTCTACGCAACAAACCTCACCAACCCCTCATAATAGAGCACAAGAAAAGAAGCACTTACTGTAGTGTAGGTACAATCCCAGAAGGATGCTTAGAAAGATCTATGGGACAGCTCCCTTCCAAAACTTGCGCAGCCATTTATATCTAGCTGTTCATATTCAAAATCACAAACACGACTGGTTTCAAATCTTGCTGATAAAACACAATTTTCCATTCAAAGCAATTACACCATAGGTGTTTCCGAACTTTGCCTATACTATTTAAAACCCCTAGTACCAAGAAAACACTTACAATATCTGCCATGAAAATTCTACTGAAAAACCATGAAAATCAACCAACCAGAAATATAAGTATTAAGTAGATAGGGCAGCTAAGAGCCGAAGACAGATACTATCAAAACCTTAACAGTGAATCCAAACAATGAATCCATCAAAACCACATCAATCCTAATTCATCTTACAACAACAAAGACAGAAACTTTTCAATCACAATCCAAATCCCCCACAAATACAACGACTCATAATAAAAATTCACTAAAAATCTTATTCCAACTCCTTCCTTGTCCAATTACAGAGTCAAGATTAGATTTTTGTTGCGAATCAAGATTATACTTTGATGAAATTAACTAAAAAACCATTAAAAAAATCACAAATCGGATGATTTCAATGTTTTAATAGTTTCTTGTTTAAACCCTAACAATAATTTCAAAACTAGGGTTTATGTGTTATAAGAGTTTCCATCTTTAGAATAAAAAAGATCTCAATTCAATCGTTCTAACGTTCCCAATCTTTAATATTTGAATTGAAATCGAACGTTGAGATCAAGTTAACTCAGTAAATTTTAAATCTAATCTCTTTTATATGTATGTGGAAAGAAGAAGACAACATTAGCAAGGCGATAGACCTGTTGATGAGAAGAGAGAGAAAGCGGTCGGTGGAGAGAGTAAGTGGTTTTCGTTTTATATCCTCGTACGGCGTTTTATACTAGTAGAAGTTTATAGTCGGTGACATCAAATATTACCGACTATTGCCTGTTAAAAAGGCCGTAATTGGGCCTACTTGATTAGTCCATGGATTCGACCCAAGCCCAATACACTGAAAGCGCATAATAGTCCGAAACTCTTAAGATATCTTAACATGCGCTGTTAGTATATAAAGTTCTGCAAGTTGTCTAGTTTCGTTATCCCCTTCTTCCCCCCGCCTTTGGCTTTGTTTGCGTACAGACAGAGTTTTGGTGTGTGTGGCTCTTGCTTTGTCTCTGTTTTGCTCAAATTTTCTGAGCTTTAGAAACCCTAGATACCTAGATTTCTACTCATTAATGGAAATTGAACTCGTTATCGATATCTTTATCTCCATTTGATTTTCTGGATGACTATATGAGCTCCTCATGCCTTTATTAGGTACCCCTTTTGTTTGTTTCCTTGAATTGTTTTCTTCATGTTTTTTATGTTTATGTGTGTGTTTTTTTGTGAAGAAACCCAGATTTTGTTTAAATTTTTTTGTGAATTTGTAGTGTAAAGATGTTCGTTTTTTTTGAAATTTAACAAGTTATTTATATGGATAGCCAAAGTGATGGGTTTTTCTAATAATATGAAAAAAAGGTAAACTTATTTGAATTGTTTGCATTTATTTATTTATTTAAATTTCTGTTCAAATTTATTCTCAAGTGGATATTAGATAAATTAATGCGGAGTACATCATAAACTCGCCGTCAATCATTGAGCCTTTGTTCGAGAAGCATATATAAGCATTATGCACCAAAGCACGAGACAGTTTGTAAATCTTATGATTATATATTTATATGACTAAAAATTTCAGAGAGAATAATTTGTATTGTTATTGCACTTTTCTCTTCATAGTTTACTGCACAAAAACTTTATATTTGTACGTAACATAGCTGAAACAATTAAAAACCAAACCTTGAATATCCCAAGGGAGGATTGCCTCGAAACAAGGAAAGGAAGAACTTGAAGGAAACTTAGAGAAAACTAAAGAAAGAAAATTTTATAGACAAAACTGAATTGTATTGATGGATAAGTAGATAACTGAATTGAATGTTCTACAAGGCATGTCCCTTTATATAGCCTTAAATATCTAAATCAACTAGCACTAGGAGTAGGAATTCCTAAAATAAAGAACATAAAATACAAGTCCTACTTTGAATAGAATTACAATTATTAACTTAATAGTAAACCAACTATTCTAGAACCAGTGAACAACTCAATGATAAAATAGAAATTACTAAATAAAATGCTAAGGTAACAAGAAAAAATATTTCTGACAATGATGTCAGCAGTACTGGTGATAATGTCAGCAACAATGTCAGCACTGTTCTGCATCAGGATGGAAAATTGACCCTTTTACCTTTGCGACACCTACAGGCCACAGTTGATGCTTTATATGAAATTCAATAGAATCAGGTTCTATTTCAAGTCAAAATGGTGTGTCAAATAATGCTTCATGGGGTGAAGTGTTGACTATACAAATTAAGATGGTCATAAGAGTTATTGTATCTTACTACCATGTTCCAGAATTTCAGGTCTTCCAGTTGATAACTTGTGAGACTAAAAATCATTTTGAGAATGAGAGCACTTGATTAGTTTTAGAGCAGTCGTGAAATTATGATAAGACTTTGATTTGTTTTGTACATGTTGGCGCAAACCAAATGTTACTTAATTAGATTGGTTGTGTAGGTTATGGCTCTATAGAATGATTGTCTGGATGGTATCCATATGGTTGTCAACGTATGTATCCTGCCATTCAGAATTGAAACATTAAGAGGGTTTACAGTGTCTCTGCATAAGTATAACAGAAGAAAATTCAACGATTGACTTAAGGTAAAAAAATTGTGATTTTATCTGTTGTATGAGATGCAGATATTCAGTAAATCTACACATACATTACCTGTGTTTGATACATTAACATCTACATCAACTAAGGAAGTAGAGGCTATCTGGCCATAACGTTCATATCATTTCAGTAATTCACCCATAACAATTATCACTTTAGCTTGCTTATTCACTGTAGTCATGCTTATGGACAGCTTTCACCATGAGATAGTTCTTGCGGTAGTTCTCTTACTGAAAGCTTGCCTCTTGTAACTAAAAGAGTTTTTTTTTTATGATTAACTTCTGCAGATATTGCGACTTCGCAGCCTTATTTTAGAAATCATATATGCGCTTCGCGGGCTCAGATCTTTATTAATGGTAGCACACTTAGAAAAATTAATTTTATAAAAGAGGAAAAGTTGTCATCCACATGGAAACTATCCACCCCAAGAAAAGTGACCTTCAATGTAGGGCATCCGAACAGGCGGAATGCCCTCCTGATAACGGCAGTTTCTACTCTTGAACAGAAACATATCACACAGAATGAAAATGGGTCAAATGATGGTCGCAAATTCTTATTTGATCCTGATTCAAATTCAAAAATGTTTAATTCTTCGAGTGAATCTTCTTCCGAAATCGATGAAAAAGAGAAGCTAAGAAGAATGAGAATTTCCAATGCAAATAAGGGGAATGTTCCATGGAACAAGGGAAGGAAACACAGCGCTGGTGAGAAACTTAAGATGCCTCCAAAATATTGTAGACATTCAATTGCTTTTCAAAATAATATTATACTTTATCCATCTCTTAAAAAGTCTATATATACTTGCAGAGACCCTTCAACGGATCAGAGAGAGAACTAGGCTCGCCATGCAGGATCCCAAGGTGATGTCATGTAAGATCAATTTCAAAATGAGGGATTCCGAAATATTTTGGAAGAACCCTCCTTTACTTAAAAGTGATAGAACCCCCCCATCCAGACAGATTATAAGTTTATAACAGATTTTTGAGTAAGAACTTTTAATTAGATGTTGGAAGTACAATTTCAGGATTTACATTGGTAGAAGCGAAGAACCCTCCATATATCAAAACTCCTTAGTTTTTATAGATGAGATAAAGCTGGATAATAATTAAGTGTTTGGAGTAAGATGACTATACTTTGAAAAAACCCTCTTTTATCGATACTCCTAATTTTGGGTTGAAAAGATGGAACTGGATTATACTTAGATGTGGTAGTTATGGCTTTTGTTTATATCTATTTATGAGATCTTGAGTTTTTGAATAAGAAATTTTTGGCATTTACTCATGTGATGAGTTGGATGTGCAGGTCAAGATGAAGTTGGTCAACCTGGGACATGCTCAAAGGTGAGTCCGTGTTTTATCATTCGAAGTAGTGTATATAATATGTGAATGTACTTGGCAACAAAGAATTTTAACCTGCGTGTTAACAACATAAATCATCATCTTTGGGTATTTGGAGTATTTTTCAGAATTTGAGGTTTATTTCCTTTCCTACATACCATGGTGTTTTTTTTTCCATAAAACCAGAAAGTAAAAATAAGACTACCTTACAGGGTTGTCACAAGAAAAAACCATTCTTATTCTGTAACATATGTCTTACACAGTTATAAGATCGTACTCTGCTTGAGTGCTTGTTATCTCTGAACACGTGTAAAACTTTGCTGGTTCGAGTTTGTGTTAGAACTGAAGATTCAAGGGCTTGTTAGACTGTTAGTTGCCATCACACCAAATTGTCTGCCAAAAAAAAAGAAAGAAAAGAAAATAAGAAATGCAAATACAATCCAAACTTTGCTGCCAATTCAAACTGCAGATTTTGAGGGTCTTTGTGTTTTCAGGTTCAAAAATCAACCAGCAATTTTTTTAATATCTGCAGGGATAATAAGCACAGTGTGTGAACAAATATATGTGTCCTCAGTTTGCCAGCTAATTGGGCTCTCTTCTTGAATCAGAAAGTCTCCACTTAGCTTAAAGATTTTCTGTATTGCAACTGAAACTGATGAAATCCAAGATCTTAGGCAGTTAAGAAATTTTGAATTATTCAATTTCGTCAGGTTTTGTTCTGTTTGATTGTTCAAGGAATTTTTTGGTGCTTGATTCAGTGCACCCCTCCTAGTTGATTTTGTTGTTATGTTATGCCTTTCAAATCCTTATGGTCTAGTCCTGTGATGGTGAGAGTGTGATGTTCTTAAGCAATATATAACTGCACAATTGGGAAGACAATTTTTTGTTTTAAGTATCAGTAAAATTGTATCACAGGTACATGTGATCAACTCAATAAACAAACTCTTATGGTTAAGATGCACCTGTCCTGAACTTTTCTAGTTTTCTCTGTTTTGTGCATGCATGGAAATATGGAATGCCTGTAGGAGGACACACTTAATTTTAATCTTCATCAACTTTTGAATTTTTACATATTGATTTTCCTCAAAATATGAATATACTGGTGTCGCGACTATACTGTCATGATTCTTTTACCTGATGCATGACACTATTGCCACTGGAAGATTTGGCTAGTCCCTGCTCCCACTCTTCCCTTCTTTCTTCTATAAAGTATGTGAGGCTCAGTTGGTGATTTTACCCTGCACTTCCTAAGTCACAGAGTTTGATTTTTGTTAATAACGCTTAAATGTTCCTTCAATGCACTCGGTGAACTAACATTCTGTATGTTTTGCTCTTGCAGTGAGGAAACAAGAATGAAAATTGGGGTCGGAGTGCGGATGGGGTGGAAAAGGCGGCGTGCGAAGTTGTTGGTGCAGGAAACTTGCTGTTTCGAGTGGCAGAACTTGATTGCAGAAGCTTCTAGGAAAGGGTACCATGGTGAAGAAGAGCTGCAGTGGGATTCATACAAGATATTGGACAAGCAGCTGCAGCAGGAGTGGTTAGAGAGCATTGAGCAGAGAAAGTCAATGCCTAGGGCCAAGGGTAACAAAAGAGCGCCAAAGTCCCCCGAGCAACGAAGAAAGATTTCAGAGGCCATATCTGCCAAATGGAATGACCCTGTAAGACCTACACGTATATCTTAGAGAATTCATGTGTCATTATTTTATTGGGTTCTTATGTCCATGGAGTCATTAGTGGTCCACACCAAAGAACAGTTTGGTCCAAGTTCATCAAGTCTGTTGGAAAAGTGGTCTATGTTTTTATTCTTAGAACAAGTACAATTATATTGCATTGTATCCATCGTAGTAGAGTATTTGGTTATCAAATGGTGACTCCTGGGATCTAACGTATGCCGTGTCAATGCTAGCTTAAGCTCATCGGTTGTATTTGTCGAGTATTCAGTACTCGATTTGACATGAGTTAGATCCGTTGGACTTTGCCCAGCTCAGATATGAAGTCATGTTGATAATGGATAAACCCTGCTTGACAGTTTTAAACTATTGTTTTTTTACTCTTCCTTTGCTTTCTTACTAGGAATATCGTGAACGTGTATGCTCCGCTTTGGAGAAGTATCATGGCACACCTGTTGGCACTCAAAAGCGGCGACCAAGGAGAAATCCTAGTGAAAATTCAGAGTCACCAAGGAGCCGTGTGAAGAGAAAAGTAAATGATGACTCTGGGCATGAAAGGAAAAGTCAAGCACGGTCAAGGCCAAAGAGAAGTCCACCCAAATACAAGGATCCCTTGGCAGATTCCAAGTTGGAGATGATAAAGAATATTAGAGCACAGAGGATGGCAATGGAAACCAAGAAAATAGAAGCCATGGAACGGGCACGGTGAGTCTAGTCTTCTATCACTTCCCTTTTTCTCGAGGAAGTGTCTTTTTATTTGTATGTAAAGAATAATGACATCAGAGATCACAATTGGGTGCTCCCAACAGATGATTATTTGGTAGATTAGGGATTAAGATATCAGCCGCACCTGAACAGTGCGGGAAAAAGTCAAAGCTAGCAATCGACAGCTCCATCCTGTGGACCATTAGGTCTTATGTAAGCCCTAATGGGTGATCCTGAACCTCCTTTCCCTTGTCTTTGATAGACCTCACTGGACTACGTTAGAAAGTTGTCAAGTTGGACTTTTGGTTCTTGATTTAAGATTGCTGAGTGGTGTCGTGATAGAAATTATGGTTTATACCACCTGTTCTTTTAGCACCTGTACTCTTTTATGAATTCTTAGTTTGAAGTTACTGAGTGATCGTTTGTGATTGCAGGCTGTTAATAACAGAAGCTGAGAAGGCAGCGAAGACCCTTGAAGAGGCTGCTTTAACGAATCCTCTTGCCCGAGCTTCACTTTTAGAAACCAGGAAGCTCATTGCTGAAGCCACTCGGTCAATTGAAGCTGTAGAGACAGGACATATCACATCTTATGAAAAAGATAGTTATTCTTCTTCCAAGTTTAATGGACAAGTAAATTGTTTTGTGGAGGAAACAGATAGCGGCAATGGCAATGATACACCACCAAATATGAAAGAACCAAACGGGATCCATGTGCTGTTCCTTCAAAACAATGGGGTTGAAGACTTAAATCTTGGTAAAACCAGTGTTCAAGATCTAATTAACCATGAATATCATGAGCAAACTAGGAATGACAGGAACTCTTCATCTCTTTTTCAATCCAATGTACTGATCAACCAGATAAGTGTGGAAGATCAGCAAATAAGTCAATTTGAAGCTAACGGGGCTGTCAGAAACGAAAGAGCTGAAGTTCCCAATAATGGTGAAAAGACGGTGCTTTTACTAAATGGGGCAGGTCAGACATTGGGGACAACAAACCCAACCAAAAAGTGGGTTTGTGGAAGACTAGTCGAAGTTTCAGATTCAACTTCAGAAAACGGCAAAACACTAGGTCAGGAGTAATACATTCTTTGATGCACATGCAAGTTTAATTCTCTCACACAAATCTGAGAACAGATGTGACGACTAGCTGTTATGTAGGATCACTTTTTTGCCTCAATGGCTTTGTGTTAATTTAGTAAGCAGAATTTTATCTTGACACAATCCAGAAAGGTGAAATAAGTTAATTGTAGTCACTGAATATGTTCCCTTGGTTGGCATAGTAAAGAGTAGAATATTTTACTAATCTCACTCAGTACATGTTTATTATTATGGGATTATACACAATCCATTGCATTGATTGTCTTGGTGTATTATTACTAGAGATCTTGTTCTCCATAGATCATTTTTTTTAAGTTAAATCGAAAAGAAAGCATCCGTTATTGAAAATATTAAGACGAAAAGGTGACAAGTATTCATGTAATTATACCAATAATGCATATATTGAGTAAGAAAATCTTTCAATTGTACCAATACTTGTTTATTATTTCATTCATGTTATAGAATCATTTTCAATCACTAAACAATCATCAATTCAAACTGCAGATGCTGCACCCATGCTACAGAATCTGAATTCTACAATTCATTCATTCCTTTCGGCCAAAACCATCGAAGTAGATAAATAACGTACAACATGGGGCTGAGATTAGCAACTCTGGCAGGTACAAAAAGCGAAAAACAATAACTGGGGATGACTGATTAGTAGTTTAGGGGTGGCACAAGGGAATTACGGCAGGTCATAGGAAGCTTTATATAGATGGAATGAATTGATTCACTGATTTCATAGGCATTGCTTGCAAAGCAGTATCGAGTCCTGGCAAAGTTGTTAAACCAAACAAACAACTCTAAAGCTGCAGCAGATCTTCAATGTTACAACATTGAGAACTTGTTATAAGAATGCATGCTAAATTCAACATATTCAACTACGTGCATTACAACTTACAACCATTCCATGAAAATCTCATTCATAACTTACAGAGTTGTATAGTACAAATATCGCTATATTTCGATTAAAAAAATCGATATTTTTAAACACGTGACTCTCACGTGCAAAACAATACAGTTCAGTGCTTGTGTATCACTTAATTGATTCGAGACGTTAAACGATCATTTTCAACCACCAAACTTGTCTCCCTCCTCTTCTTCATC
>JABWDY010012927.1:26985-40183 GCA_013358455.1 Thalictrum thalictroides | reverse complement strand
TAAAAAAAAATTGCATAATCAAGATCAAGTTCACTTGTGCTAATGAACATGTACATACAGTAGGTCAAAATACTGCTGCAGCCTGCAGTTGAGCAGTGCTGACATAAACTAGGCAAGCACAGTAAATTTACTGCTATATCCACTTACCACTTATGTACTCTTGTTAAAGTTAACGAGTTAGCAAATAGCCAAATAGCAATGCAAGGAAAAAACACTTTGTGGTGTTGCAAGATTGGTGCATCAACCTTTACATCCCGAGTTGATCAGCTTCAGAGCGCGCTTTGATCAGCTCTTTTTTTTCATGTTTTCAGTTGGTTGAATTTTGTCTGTGCGTTGTGTTGCAAGGACTTTAGTTTTATATTTGCACTATGTACTGTGTAGATATTGTATCTGTCATGCTGTTCTATACCATGCATGCATGGCTAACATGGTAGAACGGTTGGTTTAAAGTTTTTAAATGCCGCCCGTGTTATGAAACGAATGTCGTGATATTTAGCGGAATATATCGACCTTTTTGGCGACTTGTGTAGAAATATTTAAACATTTTAGCTTATGGTTGCACCAGTACAACTCCTTAATATTTCGGAGTATAACTCACTCGCAAGTCGCAACAAACTGATATGACTATGACTTAGAGAGAGAGAGAGAAGAATAAGATTGGATTTCCCGGTACATTGGTGGAACAGTTTCCCGCGAAACGAAACTGTGATTAGTGATTACTAGAAAGAAAGAAGAAGAAGACAATGGGCACCGTTCTTGATTCCCATTTCTTAGCCCTTACAGCTATTATCACTGTAATCTCTCTTTCTCTCTCTCTAGGTAGTTTGCATTGACAGTTTCTTTTCGTTCCCACTGATAAAAAAAATATAAATATTTCTTCCTTTTTCTCGTTTCTTGTTCAAGGTGGTTTATCAATTGGTGTTCTTCATCATTACTGCTCTTCTCAAATTCGATAAAGTTACCGACTTTGCAGGTAATCTTACAATTATAACTCCCCAATACCTGGATTATTGCTTTTTTTTTTTGGGGTGTTTGGGAATTGAGAATACCTTAGCTATTTTGTTGTAAAGATAAATTATGAGAAAGTAAATTCATTTCATATTGGAGAAGAATTTATCCAATTAACTACTTCATATTTGGGTTCCAACAAATCTAAAGTACAGGTTTAGCAAGTAAGATGGATGTTTTAAAAGGAAATGATGGTTGAGCCAGTTGTGCAGTGTAGTAGTAGTTCTTGTAAGTGTAATTTTAAAAGGAAATGATGGTTGAGACCGTTGCGCAATCTAGAGCTTTCATAATATTTACCTAATATTTGGAGATTGAGTATTGCTGTTATTATGTTATATTAGATGTCACTCTGGTGCAGCAACGTATAGTTGACTACCTTTATACATTTCACTTGTGAAAATTTGATATAGCTTTGAACTAACTGTAATAATAAATGGATTTACTTATATTAGTTGGTAATGGTGTACATATATCTCTCTTTTACTCTTATTTAGTTTTTATACTTCATAAGAGATATGCCATCTGTGTTTTGCAGGAAGCACAAACTTCATTATACTTTCTATACTGACTTTGTTATTGAAAGGGGACTGGCATTTTAGACAGGTATAGTCATTGCTTTCTTCTGCGGTCATTTACAATCCAAAATCTTGTTGGCTTGTCATTAAAAGCTTCTATTCCTTGTCACAAGGTCCTCTTGCTCTTTCCCTGAGAAGCGTATATTATCTTCCTTTTGAATTGTGCAGTGCCTTTTTCATCTATAATAAGAGAAAAGAAAAGAAAAGAAGAAAAACAGAAATTTGTTATACAAATGGTTTTTGATATGTATGAATTGTGAATTCTATATTTCAGGTAATCTTGACATTGTTTGTTGTGATATGGGGTCTTAGATTGGGGCTATTTTTGCTGATGAGGTACATGTGCATTAAGTTATTTTTACTGTATTGACTTTTCCATCCATCTCTGTGGACTATATGGTTAACATTTTCATTTGCTCAATATCGTGAGTTAATGTGCTTCTGTTCAAAGATGATCTCATTTAAATTCACCAATCTGATTGAAGTGCAAAGATGAAATATTCTTTGAAGGGACAGACATTACTTCCTTATAGTCTTTCAGGTTAACCTTCAGACTTCAGTAGAGATATCATTAATTTTGGGATGTTTTTGTTACTAACAGGATTTTACAGTGGGGAGAAGACAGGCGACTTGATGCGATGCGCTCTAACTTCGGGAAATTGGCGGTATTCTGGACATTTCAGGTTCAGAAGCTTTATGTTTTGGTCATAGATTGGATGGATTTATAGAGTCTATTATGATGTTTATCGCATCTTACCTGTATTTGATATGTGTTTGGACTTTGGAGTGATAATTGGATAATTTTGTTCAGTATTGGTTTTCATTTATCACAGGCTGCCTGGGTCTGGACTGTGAGTTTACCAGTAACAGTTGTTAATGCTAGTGACAGTCATCCATCTATTCAAGCAGTGGATATTGTTGGCTGGATTATGTGGGCTGTGGGTTTTTTGGTGGAAGCAACAGCAGATCAACAAAAGCTACTATTTAAGAATTCTACGCAAAACAGAGGGAAGTGGTGCAATGTTAGGCTCTGGAAAGTTTCTCGGCATCCGAATTATTTTGGTGAGGTAAGATGACCTGTTTTTTTCTTATTTTATGTTAGCAGTACTATATCTTATAATTCCAGATGGAATGATACATACATCCTCTATGTAAAGAACAGAATCAGCATCTACGAGATTTATACTGATTCAGAAGTCCTTTCATGTTTGGTTATTACACAAAAGTGGAGCCACCTGGTGATAAAAGCGATGCTTAATTTTGGAAAGTTTCTGCATCCAAAATCAACTTTTACAAACGAAAGTATTAGCTTTCTCCTCCCTCAAGGATGACATGCAAAAATAAAAAAATGATTCTTGCCCTTTTCTAATATTGACATGTGTAAAAAGGGAATTATTAGTAATTTATCCTCATTTTGTCATGCCTCTGTCCATGTTGGAGGTGGAAAGTTTCAAATTTGCTGCTTTTTCCTTCAAAATTCTGTTTTTTTTTTTCCCTCTTCACAAATGTTAGAAACTTTGGATATTACTCTTTGGTGAAAACTGCCGCGTTCGTATATTGTTCCACCTTTTGTCCATTCTGCACCATCTCACATGTGAGAAATTAACCTTTTGAACAATGTAGGTGGACTTCTAGGTTGTATTTATTTGATATGCAATCTCAAAAGAACCTAATCATACTTTTATTCTGCTTTTATTTTACAAACATGTACAGAGAGCATTGTCAATGTAACAATGTGTGTAGCTTAAGCGCTAACTTATCGTTGGTTTATCATGCACAGATTTTACTTTGGTGGGGAATTTTTGTGGCTTCCACGCCTATTTTAGAAGGTGCAGAATGGCTTGTAATCCTTGGACCACTATTCCTTACTCTGTTGCTACTTTTTGTTAGTGGCATTCCATTGCTTGAGGTTTGTGCCTGATATTAAAATTAAGTTTGATATCACTTACAACTGGATGTCTTTTATATCCTTGCAAAACATTAATGGGCAGGAATCAGCAGACAAGAAGTTCAGCACCAAAGCAGATTACAGGTTCTATAAGAAAACTACAAGGTCGGATATTTCATCATTGTACCTTCTTACTTGTTTAAATGAAGAGAAACCTCTGCTAATTTTGAGATAATTCTTTTCCAGCCCTCTCATTCCATTGCCGCCATTTCTGTATGAGAAGCTGCCAGCTTGGTTCAAAGTGGTTTTCCTTTTTGAGCTCCCTCTCTATAGTCGTAATCTTCCTCAAGATGAAATATTAAATTGGTAAGCCAATGTTCTGGAGAACAATACAACTTATCTTTGAGATAGATGCACAACACACAATTCAAGCTTAAAACTGTTATGACTACTTTATGAGATACTGCACATCTTAATGACATTTGTTGGATTAGTTTTTAAGGTATTCCCCAATTTTGCAAGGTATAGAAAAACCAAGAGACAAGTGAGCAAGGAAGTGAAGGCAGGATAAGTATCAGTCAGATGATACAATTAGGTACTCTAATAGTTTGTTGATGAATGTCATGCTGCATACACGGTAGAACGCTTGAACTCTTGGCAATTGCCACAGCCGTCTCCAAGTTTCTAGGATAAAAAGACCCCATGAAATGATTTTCGTTCACATCCATTTTGCTGTAATTAATTGTTGTGTTTGCTGTCATAGTGGAACATCTGGTTCTGGACATTGGTCTGTTATAAGATGATACCACCCAAATGATCTCAATTGTTCAATACAAAAATATAAAATTTATAATTGATGAGCATATTGGTTACAGTACTGTCTATATATGAGATTTGCAAACTAGGAAGTAGGTGGAGTAGATAAACTTGGAAGTGATAACACAAGCTGGCAATCTCTAATTCTCTACTACTGTAATCTCATTATACTGAGAACAATTGAGAAAAAGCATTCCAAGGTTCACATTGAAAGTGAGTTTGTAAATGGTTACATGTTAGGTTTATATATACATCAATACTTTTAAACCTATGTACTATATTGTATAAATTGCTACATAAAAGGCTTCAGTACTTTTAAGCATCTTTTATTTCCTGTATAAATTGCTACATAAAACACTCCCAGATAAACACATTTTTAGCCTCATATTTACATCTTAAGCATTATCGGTCCAAAAAATAACTATATTAAACATCAATTAACTAAACAAATCTAGGGCCCTGTGGTCTTATTGATGCTTTCCAGGGAGACAACAGCGCCAGATCTGGTATCAGAAGCCTGTGTGTGTGACATGAAAATGTATAAAACCCATAAATGGAGGCATACAAGGTAAAATAAAGCCATATATTTTGCTGAAGAGTTTCTTCTTATGAATGCAGCACCAGCAGAAAAAATAATATCCAACTGCCCTAGCAATGATCCTAGATGCTGACTTCCTGTTTGGATATTCTCCGCAAACAAGGGCCTCAATTTCACTTTCGATACGTCCCATGTCCCTGCTTCTAAATCTTCGCTTAATGAAGGACCTGCTAAATCCGACAACTGGGGTGTCGATTTCTCTTCTTCCAAAAGCCTTGAAACTGTCTGCAAAAAATGATATATACAAGATAATTTATAGACCATGGAGAACCAACATAATGTAGTAACCAATGTCGCACTTAAACAATTCATAAGTCAGTCTGCTCCATACCTCTATTCTGAACAACAATGTTGCCTTCTCAGATGAAAGAGACTCGACCTGATTCCAAGTAAAATTTATCACAAACAGAGTTGCATATCCAAAATATTCTACTAAATAGATATTGTGCCAGGAAAGCACTGTGAAGGGTGAAAATTGATTTGATTGAAAATAGATATCTGATGGATCACCATAATTGGATCACTAATCCAAATTTAATTTTTAAGGCCCTTCGACCAAATGACTTCTGATCACGCCCTCAGTAGTTTTAAAATAAAGTTCATCCTAATTCAAGTTTGATCCATTGACCTCGTTAAAGAAATAGATATGAAATTATGCCATATCGTTCTAAATGTTTTGGCATTCATTTAGCCAGAACTAACTGTTAAAAGAAGAAATGTGGTTGACAAACCTGGGATTGCTTCTGAATTAAATGGTTTGTCAGCTGAGCAAGCCTTCTTTTTAGTTCAACTTCTACATCAGTTGGAACTTCTATCTCCTTTTTAAGTATGTCAATGTTTTCTTCTAGCTTCTTTCCCTACATGATGACAAGGTCAAAGAAATGCATTTCAATACTAGTTCGTCAATGCCCTGTGACCGTTTATTTCAAAACATAAGCATTAGGTAACGTCATGCTTAGAAGCTTTTCCAAGAAAAAGAGAGAAAACGAGTGAAACAATACTACTATCAGCAATATCTGAATTTATCCAAATATATAATCACATACAAAAAATATTGTACCTTCTCTTGCAACTGTCCAATTTTATCACATGTGAAAGAGTACTCTGCTTCAAGTATCTCTCGTTCAAATTCGAGTCCTTTTGAAACTTCTAACTACACACAAAATAAGAAAAGAGATGAAAATTGTGAATTTAATATTTGAAGAAAGGCCTAGTAAGCTAGAAGGTAAGCGGTGGTTTGTATGTTACATATTAATTAAGATCTGTAAAGAGACAGTTTGAATCCTTCCCCTCTCTACAGATCCACCTACAAATAAGTTTGTCACTCACAATCTTAAGAAAATATAAATTCTATTTACGAAACTTCCTTAAAAAAATTAACTGTAACCATTGGAGCTAACCAGCCAAAAATATTCCTAACGACAACAAGACAGTTCTCTAGACTGTGTGTGAAGCTTTTCCCTGAACAGGTTATCATTTGTGTCACAGCCATTTTAACCCATTCATCAAAGGTCATAGTTGACCACTATAGCGGCCACATCAATCACCTGGAAAGCCCTGGTGCAGTCTTAGTTTCATTTGAATAGTGGCCCATTGACTTCTTTGTTACTAAATAACAGTTCATCCTTTCCAATTTTATTTCAACAAGGCAGAAGCTAATATGTTGAACTGGGTGCCTACTCTAGAACCCATTCCAGACACAGACTGGAGTATATAAGATACAGCCTATTTCCAACTTTGTTCCACAAACTGTCAAAGAATGGATTAGCAAACATGAACACACCAGCTGAAAACTTCCACGATAGAAATATATAGCTTATAATTAGAACATCAAGGACATGATTTACCAAAAGAGTTGTGCAAGTCACATCTATACGGAAAACTATGTTGATATAGCAGGGTTTGAGATGGTAGTTCCAACGGCCTATTTTTTAGATGAGGCAAAGCATGTGTTGGGGATCGTAGTTCCAACGTGAAGGCCTATTTTACATCCTATACAAAACTTTTTGATGATTGACTTACTTTTTAATGAGGAAAACATTGTCGCTGAATCGCAAATTGCCCAAGCAAAGGTCTTTTCCTTTATTTTATTTGTGGTAGGATGTAAATTGACATATCAGAGTGGAGAATAAACAATTAAACATAGCAGGAGGATTCATGAAAGAGTAAAGTATGTGCAAGTAAAAAACACATGCGACCCACAGAAATGTTGGAGACTCACTTGATTTGGAGATGATCCGCTTTGATGAATTTTAATGGTTCTCCTTTTGAGATCTACAGGGAAAAAATCAAATTGAAGTTCTATGTAAGTTCTGTCTTACAATGCTGGAATGCTGGTGTTAACCTGAATAGAGTAAAACAGAACATGCAAATGATTTATTTCAATTGTTAAGAAAATCATACCTTCTTGAATAGCTTCTTTCAACTCAATTTGTTTCCGGAGCTCTGCTACTTGATTACTCTTTGAAATATCAAAAAAATTAAACAGAGTAAATCCAATGATTCCCAGATTCAAATGGGCCTTGCAAGAATAGAATACTTATAATATCATTGATAATCAGTTGCAAACATTCATACAAAATATAATAAGTTATACCTCTATTTCCAGATTCCATTGAGTTGTCGCAAGGGATTTTGCAAGATCAGCATTTGCAGTCTGCAACACCGAACTATCTTTAGTGATGAAAGTTGCACTTGAATAAGCACTGCAATAGTCTATATCTTTGGGTATAGATGCTTCTATAGACAATAAAAAATCAAGCCTACTGGCAGATACACAATAATCAAATTATAAGTGAAAGGACAGTATCTGGAAAGACCTCAAGTTTAGTCAACCGAGCAAATGCTTCCATCCGCGTGTTGTTATGTTTCTGCTTCTCCAAATCCACAGCATCCATAGTTTCCATCATACTCATCTGCAGCTCTGAAGCCTGATTCCAAACAGAGGGAGCATGTGAACATACACAGAGAGGCCAGAGATTAAAAGAAACTTGATCACCAACTACTAAAAATTACTCCCTCCGTCTAAAATTATAAGTCGCTTTAGAAAATCCAACTTATTAAGGGAACATCATTTATTGATTTGTCTACTCACTATACTCCCTAATTTACCCTTATTTAATATTGATTATAATAACTAATTTTCAAAGCAAATTAACTGCTCTATTTCCAAAGCAAGGGTAATATAGGTAACAAAGCAAATTAACTTATTTAATATGTGTTCAAATATGGAAAGTGACATATAATTTGGGACAGCCGAAAAAGGAAAACATGACTTATAATTTGGGACAGAGGGAGTACACAACAATTACCAAATAATTCCACAAGACTCAGTGGAGTGCAAAAACTTAAAACAAAATAGGATTGGACAAAGTTCAAAAAGAAGATTACTTCTATAAATTTTTTATCATATTGTATAATATAAGGATCGGAGAAAGTTCAAGAGGAAGACCAAGAGCAAATCCTAAATTGACAACTAGCAATGAGTGGACAATATAGATGTAAGTTAGGGTTCCTCATGTAATTAAAATAACAACATCATAAAATAGTAGAGCATGTAACCATAAAGAATACATCAATAGCAATAGACACATTAAGTGTATAGTATGACCTCTTGTGCTTGTTGTTTTGCTCGTTCTTCAAGCATCTTGTCTAAGCTTTGCTTTTCTCCCTCCAACCTGGCAACAATGTTCTCTTGTTCTTTTATTACTTCAATAGCTTTAGCGGCTGCCTTTTCAGCCAAAATGCGCTCTCTTTTCCTTGCCCTTTCAGCCTTCCTTTCACGCTCCTTTTCAGAGTCAGATGTTGAACTTGAATCGGTGTCTGAAGCAGATGTTCCATCACTTGACAAAGCAGAGTCTCCAAGCGAGTCAAGTGGAGGAATAGCGGTCCTAATAGCTGCCTCCGACTTATCAACTTTTATTCCATTCTGCTCACCATCAACTTGCTTCTTTGTTTCAGAAATTCCATCAACATTACTAGACACTGGTGTGAGTTCAAGATTAGGGGTCAGATCCCTTTTCCCTATACCTAGCTCTTCTTTTTCCCCAACATCTACATTGCCATTTATTGATTCAACATTATCTTTTATCTTCCCAGATTCACCTGAACCAGAACCTTTTCCTTCACTACTACGTTTGATGTCCGCAGTCTCACCATTGACTCTACTGTCCAATACAATGTTCGACTTCCGTGTAGACTTAGAATTAATACTACCCTGAATCCTCTGGTTTTTCTTCAACTCTAACAGCTTCTTCGCATCCTTTCGTGAGCCATTGATCTTAGATACCCCATTGGTGTGACTTCTACCAGGAGAAGTTGATTGGTCAGGTGTACTAAGGAGCTGGGTCCAATCACTGTCTGTGAGCTTAGGGATGGGCTTAGATGAATTCCCAGGTGTTAACAGTATTGGATTTGGCGAAATTCCAGTTCCAATTTCTCTGCTTCTATCAATTGATTGAGAATCCTTTTTATAAAAATCATTACTTTTAGGTGCAATGTTCTTCTTTTTAAACTGATCTTTTAGAGGAGTAACAACTGATTCGATCTTAGTAGGGACTTTCTGATGATGAGGATTCAATTCACTAGATTCAGGTTTTTCCCCTTTGCCCAGTGAATCTGCTGCTTGTTGGTCGATCTAAACACGTGAAATTAAACGAAAACAAAGCTCAATTTTTGAAAATTATAAGAAATTTGAACGAAAACCTAATTCCTAATTACGAATTTGGATATTTGTTTTGGAAAGAATAGAGATAGATCGAAATGAATTTACTTACTTGTTGAAGGAAGGTTTCTGCAACTTTGAGCTTTGAAGAGATCCAATTCGCCATGATTGATCGTTGATATTGTTCAAAGTATTCTACTGGTTATTGAGTAAAAGTAATCATTACAGATGGCGTATTTTAAAGAAATGCTTGTTATAATGCGCAGCGAGTTGCAGCGTCGATCGAGAGAATTAGAGAAAGAGAGAGTGTGATGTTAAGAGAGGAGAGAGAAGAAGGATATAATAGGCCAGGGTCCGATAATGTTTGTTTCAAAGTTTTCAACGTTGCTGTAAACTTGTAACGGTCTCAACTCACCGACACATCGGCTTGCAGTTTTTTTTGCTGTAATCTTGTGCTGCTTTGCATGAGTGCATCCAATCCATTGCTGTGGATTCTAGTCCCAGTTATTGAAACTGAAATGGGCACCAAGAAAGACAGCGCCTTTGACATGACAGGGTGCTTTTAAGGCTTTATTTTTTAGTAAGGACAATTAAGAATTTAAGATTAACTTGTTGAGGTAGAAATCAAATTTATATTGACTGCTCATGGCAGGGGAAGGCAACACAACTTGTACTTAAGGCTCACCCTGTTGCTTTGCCAAATTAAGCAGAACCATTAGCCCAAGAAGACAGTAATAGTTTAGTACTAAAAAGCTGCTCGATTATTTAAAAATAAAATTAAAAATTAAAAAAACAGCTGCTCATTTTCAGTGAAGAACATGTCATTGAACTGGCAATGCCGTTACAACATATGAGAGTGTAGGCTATATCCCGAGTGAGTAATGTAACTTTTTTTTTCCCCCCTACACCCGCTTGCTTTTGCAGGAAAAGGAAAACCTAATACAATCAAAACCAGCTAGGCAGCCACAGTGATTCAATATTTGTTGTATTCTCAACATACAGAACCTCTCCCAGCTTCCCATTGCTTCTCTACGACAGTGAGGGATTTAGGAAATTCAGGTCTTTACACACAAGTTTGCAATAATCTTCAACTATGTGTAGTATTTGGCAGATCACCTATCTAATAAACAAAGGGTAGAATGGCTCCACGTGTTCGCGGGTAGTTTTCAAATTTGCGTAAGTACCATCTTTGAGTTTCTGTTGCTGCAAAAACAAGATTCACCACCTGCAACAAGCAATAAGTTTTTTTCAGTTCAGGAGTATGCAGAAGCAGTCAAATCTTTTAGTTTATGGAGGAGCGAGTTTAGAGCAGGGAAGATACCACAAATCCAAAAAGAAGCCAGATTGTGAGATCCGATCCTCCACTAGTAATCAAAAGACCACCATATATAACCTGCACAAATACATAAGAACATGTAAATATTTTTAGCACTGCAAATGTGATTCTTTTGAGAGAGAAAGAGAGTGTCTTACAATCTCTGCCAGATAGTGTGGGCATGAAACAATTTCAAACCAATCACCATGTGGAACCACGTACTCGTTGGTGTGTTCTTTGTGTCGTAATGAACCCTGCCCAGAACTTTTTATATCAACGCAAATTTCAGGATTTATCTAAATATGCAAACCAAGGATAAAATTTAAACCGAAATATGAAACCTACAAGAATCGCATGACAACGGCACTGATGAATCCAACCCCAGATAAATATTGAGGCACCAATCCACTGAAACCATCCAAGCTTCATGAGAGGATTCACGAATCCTGACCAATCAAACTTCAGAAATGACACTTCATATTGGCCTTTACCTGTGAACTCGGCTAGGCCGTGAAATGAAAATTTCACCATATCTGGTGCACACCTGCTGCAAAGAGACAGGGGAGCTGCTGTGTAGAAGCTACCTTCATACATACAGGAGGAGTTAATACAAACAATCTAGAATCTAGTAAGTAGTCATACTCAAGCATGAGAATTTCCACAAAAAGAGAATAGATCCTATGGTTCAGAAAGCTATCTGATTGGTGGCATATCCTAAACCACGATGCTAATTGTATAAGATACAAATTATAGTTAAGTTTTCATCAATGGTATGTACAACTACCATTTCTCCACCAACCCAATAGAGTGAGCTGCCTGTCTTCACATTACAAAATATTTTATTCGGAGGGGTTTATAAGACCAGAGTGCGTCCACTCCAGTATCTGAGTCCATGCAAAGAACACATTTTTGCACTACCATTTGTGTTCCATCAGGAGGTAGCCAGGAATTTAGTTAGTTTCCCAATGCTGTACATATGATTCCTCTAGTCTGACATATACGCAAACAGTTTATGCATCATTGCATCAAGATAATAACCTATTTATCTAACTTAACACTACTAAGGTCACACCATAACAAGTAATTTCTGCGGAATTTGCAAAAGCAAAGCAATTTTTTTTTTTTATTAATTGAGTTACTTTGCACTATAGCCACTGTACAGTAGTGCCTCTTATAAACTTGAAACTGAGCACAACTATAAATGCAGAAAGAAGAGCAAGTCCAAAAGTTGCTTGAAACTTACAACAACCCAGTAAAGTAGCCAACAATATGCATTCGAGCTGTAGGACTATAGTTGAAAACATATACAGTTTCATAAAGACGTCGCCAGACCTGAACTTCCATCAATAAAAGCAAGAACACAGTTCGCCATACAATGTATCTTCTGGACAAGATATGTGACTCTCCCCCAGTCAGGTGGTTGGCAATTGTTGCCGATTCGACACCCAATGCATAGAGCCATGTTATCAGTAGCAACAAAGTTGTCCATACCACAGCCAGCACATAAAAGTGCAAGAAGAACCTTTGAGGAACCGTAAATTTCTACCCTTTCATAGAAAAACCATGATCAGTATCAATCGTTATAAATAAAGGAAGCACTGAACAATCAACAATATTATATATTCTCAAATTAAATAAGTACAAATCCACAAAAGTCCTGTAGAAAATTTTCAATTTTTCTAGAAAAAGGAAATTTTTTTCTTCCTTACTGCTAGTTTCAAGTCAATCCCATCATATTAAAATATTGAAATTAATAGAAAAGAGAAATTGAATTCAATTGATAAGTAGAATATTATGAAGGGGTTTTTGGCTCACATTTGAAGTGAACAAGGAGAAAGTTTTCCCTCGGTTTGCAAAACTGGAAAGAAGTTGATGGAAGCGAGAAGACGAAGAAAGGACAGAAGCAACGAGTATAGGCAAAATGCCTGCAATCCACGCAACTCTCAATAACAGCTTTGCAAACTCCTCTAGCTCCATTAAACCCCAGAACTCCAGAAGCAAAGGAAGGAGAGAAGATGTATGAGAAACGCAGAGATAAAAAAAAAAATTGTCCAAAGCCCGGCCCGATTGACCAAAAATGATGCTCGAGTAGGCTTGTTACAATAGATTTTGGGCCCTTTTCCAGCCCAAGAACCACAAAAATGCCGGCTATTTGTTAATCTGTTGTTTATACTTTAGTTAAGAGTAACAGAGTTGTTAATCTGATTATCATAATAAAATATACACAATGGATAGGAGCCATCGGCATCAACCATGTTATGTTGTATTAATTAAAAGTAAATAAACTTGTTTAATGTCAATGCTGTTCATTCCATTTCCATCTAATAAAATATCT
>JABWDY010012919.1:3795-17036 GCA_013358455.1 Thalictrum thalictroides | reverse complement strand
TTTTTTTTTTTTTTTGAGAAGCCAGTTTAATTCCATTATTTTTCTTTGGAAAAAGCAAGCTGGAGTTAGGCAGATCCCTACAAGATTAAATTAGAATGAAGCAATAGATTACATTTTTAAGGTAGTTCCCATTGCACCCTGAGTTATAAGTTTCTCAAGCTGCATGGTATATGGACCAGCAAAGATAATTAGGGAATCATTCCATTGACATTGACCAGCTAAGTAGTCTGCAGTTCTGTGTAACTGTTTGTCTCCCTAAAAATGTGTTGAAGACTTCCTCCATTTCTCCTCTCATACTGTGTATTGCATGAACGTGCTTCCTGGCTCTCGATGTTGGTGGACTTCTTCCATTCAGATAATCAACTGCGCACTTAGAATCTGCTCCCACTGTGTGACCTTGGTAAATCCCATTGCCTTGACTATCTTCAGACCCACTTCCACTGCCTGGACTTCAATGGTAGTGATGGACTTCTCTCTGGTTCCACTGCAATAGGCAATTATGGCATTGCCCATATGATCTCGCAAGATGCCTCCAATTCCTGCTTTTGTACTCATTAGGGACCTATCTGTATTTAAGCATACACTCCCATGTCAGGTGGTTTCCATCTGGTATACAGCTGATTCCCAGTTCTCCATATGTAATTTCACTTTGCTGTGTAAGGTAGCTTTGATGGAAATTCCATGGAAGTAGCTGCGTTGTTGTTCAAGAACGGTTTCAAAGAGGCTTATGCGATCAGGGGTGGACTTAGAGGCAAGAAGGGTTGGCAGGTATTACTTTCCTCCTTATATGTTTACAGTGTATGTAAAGGATAAGGAGAAATAGATGTTACTAAGCAGGTGTATGTCTGTAAATGCTGTGCATGTAGTCTGAGTATTGAAGTTGTGACTTGTGAGAAAGGACAGACTTATGATGAAAGATCTCCTCATTGTGGACAACATCCTCAAAAAAATTTAGCTATTTTAAACATATACAACTTCCAATCTTGTCCAACGATGTTTGTTGGGAATTAAGCTTGTCCTTTTGAGGTTGTCCCTAAATTTCAACCATTTCACAAAATGTCTACTATGTTGCAATCAATAAAAAAAATAAAGGAGTGCTTTTGGAAGAACTTTTTACAGTTGCAATGGTTGTTATAGGGGTTGGCAGTGCCACTGTAATTTCTCAGTTTTAAGATGGAAAGGGAGTAAGAAAGAGTCTTTATGTTCATTTTGGTTTTGTTTTATTCAGGCTATACAGGAAACCCTTTTGCCACCATCTGTGCATGTTTTACCAAAGAATGGTAAAGAACAAACAAAACTGCAGACTGATCTGAGTGGCCAGGCACCCGCTGTTCCTCGAAACCTAGGTGGAGTGGAAAATGGGTATATCAACACAAAGGGGCCCTCTCCACAAGTGAGTCACGGTTCAAGTAGATCATCTCTATCTCCATACCCAAATGTATGTTATTCTTCACTCAATTTCTCTCTACACTTTATCTGTGTATATTTTGTGTAGAATGATAGTAATGCAGCACCCACGTCTGGTAAAAAGAAAATGCTGTGGAACCTCGTGAAACCTATATTTTTCCATGAAATTTGTATGATCACTTTGTTTCGTTATGTCAGGACGTTCAAGTTTCTTAAGAAACAAAGATGGATATGAAGTTTGGGATGCGTATGCAGATATGTACAGACTAAAATTTCCATATATGCTTACATTTGATCTGGTGTGTTTGCAGTATCCTGATATGAAGCCACCTTCTTCTCCGACTCCATCAAAGCCCCAAAATTGAAGTAATGAATTCAGCAGTTCCCAAAAATTATTGTATATGACATAGCAGATAAGTGTGTCGTTCATCAGATTGTTGAGAAAGTTAACTAATTTTGTATTGTTTCATGTTAGGGAGAGCTTGAACATTAAAATGCCGAAGCGTCAATACTATATTGAGAAGTTATGATTGTTGTTACAATTTTCTTTTACCAGGTCCTTTTGAGATTTTTTTTTTTTTTATGTCCACCGTCAAATTCAGGAGACTGCTCATATCATTTGCATTTGGGAGAAACAATCTCACCACTTAGACAGCTAAAAAAAGAAAACAGATAATCACTGAAGCTTGACGTTGAACTGTTGAAGTACATCTAGATCTGTTAGGTAATTGATGCTAAAACCCCAAGGAAAGATGATTGGGAAGAATACAGAGTCTCTGAGCAGTTGGGGAACCTTCACTATACGCAAATCTCAATGGTTCTTGCATCCTAAACACAATAAAAAGACTAAAACTTCATTTTATTGTGATTGAAGAACACTGAGTCAGTATCATTCCTGTAAGCAAAATTAAAATGAATTTTCATTGATTTGAACAAAAGATTTACATGAAAATATAATCGACGATTTCAACTCTATCTTTCTCATGATTTACAACTACAACAAACATCATCATCGATCAATTAGAAAACTACCTGATCCAACCACAATACAGTAAGGATGAGAGAGGATCGGGTATGTGCGAACATGGTTTAATTTGGGATTTTTGTTTTTGTTTTTCCCTTCTCTTTTCTTTTTGTACTGGCCGTTTTGGCAAGCGATGTTAGTCCATACAATTACATGGGCTTTTAGATTATGGGCCATTTATTTACCGTGAAATTACAATTTTATGTTTTAAGATGTGGTCCACTTATGAATTTATTTATACTCTATATTAAAGTAGAACCTACCATCAAGGAAATATTCTCTCTCCTAATTGATAGTCTAATTGAAGAGAATTTTGATTAATTTTTAAGTTAATAGAGTTATATTCATAATTGCATAGATTCATAAACAAACCACAACTTAAAACCTATAATTGTAATTTCATAACTAACAAATGGGCTGCAGTCTAAAAACCTATGCAATGCATGGGCTAACATAAAATAAGTGAGCCGCAATCTTGAAACTCATGCATGGTATAGGCCAAATGGCTAATAAAATTATGAATTTAACTCTCTTAAGTTTAAAATTAAACTCAATTATCTTTAATTAGGCTATCAATTAGGAGAGAGAATATTTTCTTATGGACAGTTTCTACTTTAGACATCTCTAACGGGTCTGGTATTTGTCAAATCTGACATTGTTTTGTTAAAAGTCATCCCTAATGGGTCTGTTATCTTTGCCCAGGTCTGTTATTCACATAGGTTAGCAGTGGGCCCGTTGTCAAATTGACAATGGTTTTGACAACGTTTCTATTTGCTATATTTTTTGGTTCCACACCAATCTGAGTGGCGTGAATATTTTCATGCCAGTTAGAGTGGCGTACGTGGAACCAAAAAAAATTGGTTTTAAGAGTTTTATTTTATTAAAATACTATAGGTTACTTCTGAATGAAGTTACTTCCAACCATTTTTATTTTGCCAAACGCACTAAGTCTTAATATAGAGTATAGATTTCATTTCACTATCAAACAACTCGATCGGTGCTTTATTCCAACACTACCAGGACTACAAAATATAACCCACGTTGTGCTTGTTTAATCCAACGCGACGCGGTCTACTTAACTAAACGGTGCTTTATTCCTACGCTACGTGGACTCCTAAACCTATTTCGCCTCAGTTTAGTTGAATTTATTCCTACGCTACGCGGACTATTAAATTGATGCTACGCCTCAGTTTAGTTGAATTTATTCAACGCAACGCAGTCTATTACATCCAAAAGAGTGCAACTCACAAGATTGCATTTACATATCTAGGGATAGAAGTGGGTGCGGTTTTATCCGAAAACCGACAACACCGAAAAACTAATTTAGAGGATTTGGGTAAAAAAATTAATCCGTATTAGAATATAGGTTGGGTTTGGATTTGAATATTGAAACCCGGGCGGGTATGGATTTAGATTTGGGTTTTGCCTTTAAAAAACCGTCAAATCCGACCCGCACCGGTATAGATCAATTATATACTTCTATGTATTTATTAGTAATTACTTCTTCATTAGAAAGTTGTGTAGTCTTTCAAAATTTTATTAGAAAGTTGTGTAGTCTCTCAAAATTTAATTATGGGCATCAATTCTCTAGGATTTTTTTCAACTCCCAACATAAAAATAAATGACTTGTGCCATAACTTGAGCTGTTTGTTTAGTAGTTCGTACCATGACTTGTGTTATTCCCAAAATTTAATGTGGAGCTAAAATTTCTTTGCAATTGTAATGTTTTATTTGAGTTAATTATTCATTTTAGGCCAATTAAAATTTCAAAATAAAAAATTTTGGTTTTTGAGTTCACAACCGGGTTTTCAGATTATTGAAAATTTTAGGTTTTAGGTACTAAAATCAAACCCGAGGCGGATTCAAGTTTGGATTTGGATAATATATCATGGATTCAGGTTTGGATTTATATAAACCCAACCCGTTTCCATCCCTATACATATCTCACTGCTATGTTCGAGGCAAAGATTTTGTTGCAATGTAGAATAGAATTGAAGGACCAAGTCCAATCCAAAATATTTGTCTTGCAGGTGCAGAACCCAAGGCTTGACAAGAGCTACAAGAAAGATAATTTTTGGGAGCAACACTTGCATGCCATTTGGAAAAAGGATGCTGTTTTTTGTAATATGTTCATGTTGAACCTTTATATATATATATCTGCATCATGCAATCAAAGCAGGGTTTTGAATGGCTACATCATACAATCAAAGCTGCTGAAAGTGTAGAAGTTGAAGTAACCTTGAAGATGAGTATGAATGAATTTCTATAACTAATTTGGTAGTTATAGTATAAAGAAATGAACCCGAGTGTTTGACAAATAAAGATGTAAGAAAATGTTGAAAGAGGGAAGAAGATAACCCTGTTGAAACGGTCATATCCATGTGGGTGGATCCATCCACAGTAAGATGACTTCGTGATATGTAAATCTACTTATTTTACAATCAACAGTCCAAAATGAAACTACTATTGGTTGCAGACATGTTTAATTGGGTTTGTTCAAAACCATCACCGGAATAATCTGACGTGGCATAAGGGTAGTATGGGAAGTTCATCTTATAATTTGGCCGGAAATTGAAATGGGGGAGGGTTACATGAAACTTTTTTGAAATGGGGGTCTTCTAATTAAACTTTTAAAACGGGGGTATCACTAAATAACTCAAATTTATTTCTATTTAAAATATTATTCTTCAGTGATGAACAAAGGTGGCCTTTCGATGGAAGATTTGAAAGTAATAACATAACGATTTATGTTTGCTAAACATTAGTAACTTTTAAGGAACATAGTAGTCAATTAAGTATGTTTTACAGACTGTTTTGAGTTTCCAATAACTAAAGGCTGTATCCAGATTAAGGGCTTTTTATGTTTGGGATATTTTAGCTTACTGTATGCAACTCATCTCTAATGGGTGGTTTCATGGCTACATGCCTACATCAGTGTGCTCAGCCTTGTCGTTGTTGGCTTATACCCCTTTTCGTCTGTGGTGGAGGTTGTGTGTCCACTCAATGTCTAACCCTCCCAGCTAGATAGATTTTAATCCCATGATTTGACATTATAGCTTGACCTGAGCCCAAGTATCTGATTTTTTATTCTTGACAGAGCCCGGCATATAGTGCCCAATAGAGAGCGTTTTGGGCTAGGGTTGGGCACAAATAGAGAACTTTTCCCACTTCAATTGGGAATAGGTTGGGTACATAACCGTTCTCAGTTCTCAATCCGCCCCGGAGTTGTTTCCCAGCAAAATTGTTAACTTTCGGGAGGCCAACGGTAATAAAGGAAAATCTTATCTTCTCCATACACTTATGAACTCCTTAATCTTCTCCATACACTTATCTTCTCGTCTTAACTTCAAAAATAAAAATAAAAAGAGTTGGTCTTGTGTACGAAACGCTTCAGTACAATTTCTGTACATTTTAAAAATTTCGGTCTTATTATACATATTTAGACTAAAGTTAAAAGAGAACTTGCTATCTGTTGGGCCTTACAAAACTTGCTACTTATTGGGCTCTACCAGAGGCGGATCTACAGCAGGGCTTCCTGAGCCCAAGGTATTTTAGAAAAAAAAATTCAATTTCTATACTGTCCAACCCTATAATCCAGCCCACTTTACCATTTTCCAGGCTTAAGCACAAGGATTTTTCATCCAAGCCCACCCCATAGTAGATTTTTGGATCCGCCACTAGGCCCTACAAAACGTGCTATTTTTGTAGGACCACTTCACTTCTATTCAGTAACAGATTACTAAGTAGTAATGTGTGGACTACATTCACTGTCGCACAAACATGTACTGAGGATTTCGTATTGAAGAATTTGCTCTATTGCCAATCTTATCTCCCAAGAGTTTCACGCTAAGCTTGTTTGCTGCCATAATGCCATTGCTAATTGCCAAAAGAGTAATAATATTCAGAGAAACAGGACAATTTGGTTTATATAGTGGAGAATTTTCAAACCTCAAAAGCTTAGATTTGGAGCTTTTTGCATGTATTTCTCTGACACGTTTAAACTATAGACTCAAATCCAATCAAATCATGCAAGGGGCCAGGTAGACAAAGCAGCTTTGAGTTGGCCATGCTGTGATCTGGTGTTTTCGGACCATCAAAGATCAAAATTTGAGCACCCAAAGCCTCATGGACCAGCTATAGGCCTGGTCACAGCCTGACAGTTAATATGGTTACAAAAAATAAATTGTATAAAAAAATTAAGACAAATAAAAGTTAATATGAAACTGCTTTAGAATTTAGAAAGGAAATTAGCAATGAAAATAACAGTAGCACAGATTGAGGAAGCCTAACACTGACAACAACAGTACTGGTTAGAACAAAAAAAAAACTTTGAATCCCTAAGCAAATAGTTTCCTTTTCCCTTTCCCAGCCAAATGTGTTTCTAATCTATTCCACTGCTCCTGAAATGAACTGTTCATAGGTTAGTTTGGCGGTAAAACAGAGTTCAGCACATCTGAATCTTCATAACTCGTTTTGTGCCTTCATGTTTTACAACCACCATTTCCATGAAATAATGGTTCTCAACTTCTCCCACATGTACAAAGCTAATTATACATGTATAAATTTGTCAGCAAGGTTAACTGCTTGTACCTAAACAGCACCCAGTGTGTGGATTTTACTGTTAAATAGTCCCAACGCTACTTCAAGAATCCTATCAATTCTTTAACTTCAATTCGCATCAAAATGTTAGCTAGGTTTAACTGTCAGTAAAACACACGCAGTTACACCAATCAGCTGATTTTACCATCCGATAGCAGTCACAAAATCATCACTATTTGGGGTTCCCATTCAATAGACTAGCACTTTCTCTTTCACTTTGCTCATGTACTGGTAATGAAGGCTCAAGAGGTTTGCTTCTGAGAAAACTTTTTGCGTAGAGAGCAGAAAAAACAATAGCCTGATAACGTCGCAAAAAGAGGGAATTAGTGTTCTCTGAACAGAAGAAACACAAGAAAGCTGAACAATAAGACTAGAGAAAAATCCAAAGTGAAATCAAATTTTGGGCTTACAGCTCCAATCCATTGTTCCCAGCTCAAGGGGTGAGCAAACCACAAGCATGACAGCATAATGCTCACCAACTGTTCTAGCAAAACATTTGAACGAGAAACATAAATCACCCTCACATGCAATTTAGTACCACTACAAATTAGTCATAATGCATCTGAGAAGTCATTTTACCTGTCTTGTAATCATTATGGTGGCAAATGTCAGAGCGCCAAATGTGCGTATTGTGTAAGAGATGAAAAACTGACTAGCTGTTGCCACCTATAATTCAAGTCTCAGTCAGCAACTAACCTAGTTTTCTCCATATTTTCTTGGGTAGTGGTAATCAAAACAAGAAAACAGAAACTTGGAAGGGACCACAAGAATTATAATGAAAGTCTATGACAATGAATGAAAATATTGAGACATAAAGGTACTTGCAAAGATCTGTCACTTACAGTGGAAAGCAAGATAATATCATACAAACAATCATTATGCCGAGACACGAACTCTGCAGCCAAAAGAAGATGACCCTGTAATACAAGTCCTAGTTCAGAATGAACAGCAGAAATAAAATCAGTAACCGCATACATAGTTGCTAATTGGGAATAACATAGAAGCCCTACGATGCAACAAATGAAAATAAAGAACACTAAAATACGAAACATCTTCTTGGTTTTGCAAAGAATCTCAAACGGAAGGGTATGTAAAATAGAGCTTTTAACTAGTACTAGAATGTATTTTGGTTGTCAGTGTAGGTATGAGAAAACATCTTTCTAGTTTCTACTATCCCTACTTCTATGCAAAAATAAGAAGATTAGGTAGAATGACAATTTTGGATTCATGTTGCTTTAACAAGGGAATAGGCTAAACCCATAGACAATGATCACAAAGTTTATACTTTATATTGAGTTGCATGCATGACTCTCCTTGAGTTGGTAACAGGAAGAACGCGGATTATAGCTTTAACAATACAGAGATGAGATTTAGTGGCAGGTGAGGCTTTACTTAGAAAAGACGAGGGATGCAAAAGTTGAATAATATATTTAAGTACTACAACCGTCTCCACCATCCTTGACAGCAGGGCAAGTTGCATCATCACACGCTCACAAGTTTAGATGCTGGGCTCATCTTCATTACGGTTAGTACAACATGAGACATCCGATAAACATTTCTTTCAACTTATAAAAGGCAATTTTATAATATTTTAGGAAAAGCAGACACTCACCACTTAAACTGAGAATACAAGAGCAAAGTGTTGTGTAAAATATCTGATTGTGTATTTCCATATCATATCCCTTGAATAATTTATCTTGGAATGTGCTTGTGAAGCCATCAAACCTGTTGAGCAAAATAATTGAAATAAGAAAAGTTTACTTTCTATAATCAATTATATAACCACATATTAAAGCATACTAATAAAAATGGTTTCACATTTACTCCAGTTTGGCAGTTGTAGTGCAAATAAAAGAAAGCATAGAGAACAAATGCAACCATAACAACAAAATAAACCACTCAACCGAAATATCTCTTCAGCTTGTGAATTCATACTTCCATCTAAACTCAGAATGCCAAATAGGAGAAACAACGGGGTACAATACTAGACAAACCGTAATAATTACCTTAGTAATAGGAGATCATGTGGCAAGTTGGTATGTTTTTTAGTTTTACTAGTTTCCACTGAAAAATATGCGTCAATCCTGTTAGCTGGTTAACAGCTTTTATGTTTACTCTATGCTGGCCTTATATTGTTAAGCTGGCCACTTGCTGTATTGTTTAGCAGAGAGAATAAAAGAGAGAGAATTCTGTTTTATTCCATTAAGTAAACATGGGTTTTGGACAGAATAATGAGTGGCCAACAAAAACAAACACAATAATGTATAATTTGGCTAACAAAATCTAGTGTATAATTTACATATCTATGCAGAGGCAAACAAGAACATGAGCATACCAAGCTTGTACGCAGTAACGATATGCTATCAAGGTATGACTACTTTTTAAGGTTGACACAACCAAAATGATGTGCTGTGTTCAACTCAATTCATAGCAAACATTGAGAAAAAGGAAAAAAAAAATCATAACAAACAAACTAAAACCGTAAGACATTGAGAAGAAAAAAAAAATTCCGAAAGACTACTGTATGGATCACATTAAAAGCTGAAAAAAAAATTCATAACAAACAAGTTCAGGTTCAGGATCACTACCCAAGATAACCGATCATCAAGGAAACACCCCACACGGTGCTTTCCCTGCCTCTATTATATGGACTAATATCAGCTGCTGCCTACAGTACAGAAAACATTATTAGAAAAAGGTATATACAAATTTTGTTCCAAAAAGGTAATTTTTTGTAATTAGGATAATCTAACATCCTTTCTATATTTAGTTAAATTAGTATAGAAAACATTATAAAAAACAAAGAAAATGCATCAACAGGATGTTGAGGTAACAAAAAAGGCCAAAGAAAGCAGACAATAAAGAGCCTAAAGTGTATTTCTTTCAAATATTGTTATCTATCTGTTTAAACATCTTTCTCACCCCAAGTTTCATTTTTTTTAGTTAAGATACTTGTCAAAGTAACAATTATTATCCCTCCTCCCAGAATCAATAAAGTTTTAAATTGATGGTTCTTCTTTCTAGATAAGGAGTTAGGTGAGAGACAAATCATCCTTGGGAAGAAGATTTTCTCATCAGCCTATTTTGGCAACACCTATATGGCTATCTCCTCTGCCAATCATATATTAGCTAAATTCTCTTCAGTCTTAACACATCTTCCAGTCTTACAGAAATCATTTTAACAAACACCTTATACTACTGGAACATTTTCTTTTAAGTACATTTAAATCCCTACCTTTCACCCTAAGGTTCAGAGGACACTTCCCAATTCCTGACCTTTATCCACTCTCCCAAAATCAATATAGGCTTGTTAGGGATGGTTATTGTTTCTAGATAAGGAGATAAGTGAAGAACAACTTGTCTACAAGAAATAACCTTCTACCAATCAACATTTCTGAAAACTATCTCTGCCAACAATATACCTGATAATGGCAATCCTATGCAATGATCTGGTACTTAGCAAGCTTGTAAAATTTGGATTTTTAGGAATTCTACAAGACCATTGAGAAGGTAGTCAATGAAGCAAAGATTTTGCTGTTCTTATTATTTTGATGTGGAAACTGGAAAGCAATGGTACATATAAATAAAATGGATGGAATTGTATAGTCTTGTTGTCTTTGCTTATTTGACAGTATTCAATGAAAACCATACTTATTCCAGGACAGATATGAACTCACAGTCTCACACTGAACTGAAGTTCTGAATTAACACAAATCATTGTAGACTTGTAGTTGTGACTTAAATATATGACCCAGATACACTAATAAAAAATTACCGGATATAAAACAAATACTGAGCATCCGATTGTCACTAGTACAGCTATTAAGTAGTCTCGACCCCTGTATCTCTTCTGCATAATTAGTGTGCTCCAAACCTGCAAACAGAAATTTTAAAATGATAATGAAAGTGAAAACAAAAGAAGCTAAAGAGGAGCAAAGCTACATGCTATGAGAAAATGTTTGCAATGGCATGTGCACCTAATAATACTTACGTACTTACATGTTCTTGAATATTGAGCACAAACATAAGAATTAAAAAGAATTCCTGTTTTCGTTTCTAACATAGGCCGGCTAGAATTAAGTAGCCAGTATGGAACTAGAGTTGAAACACGGGAACACCAAAGAATTTTGGTCTTACAACACTGGCAATGTAGATTTGAAATACAGATTTTATGTTCAGTTGGATAGTAGGAGCAGGCATTTTCAAACACAATGAATTAGGAAATCATCATACAAGTGGAACACTACCAACACTTTAGAAAGTTCATGTCAAATGCATATCCAAGAAAAAAGTATTCATGAAGTCCACTTCCATTCATTCGGGACTGTGAATTTGCATTGTTCAATGAAAATTACAAGAGGAAACTAAAGGTTTAAAGCTATGTAAATACCATCATGACAAACAAGTTCTGAAAAAACAGATAGAAGGTTTCACTTACCATAACAGGTATCATCTTGGCACATTTTGCAAGTGTCTGAACTGGAAAACTGACGTACTTGAGGGCCTAAAAGAAAAGATTTCATCGTCCATTCATTTACTCAACAAGAGATGTAAGGAGGATAACCTCCTATACAAACAAACATATCCAGAAAAATGATTATAAACAAAGAAGCTGTATGGCATTTTTCCTAATGCGCAACGACTACTTAAACCCATAATACCTACCTCATACTGGCATGTCGTTGTCAATATGTTTGATACTGAGATGAGGCCATACTTGTAAATTGGAGCAACAGGGTCCAAGGTCTTTTTACTTCCCTAAACAGATGAGATTACATTGGAAGTTTGATTAATTTGAATAAGTTACAATTCCAGGAAACAATCAAGGAAAGATTGGAGAGCATACCACTAAAAAACCTGCTGATACAGCAGATGTCATAATGCGGTTGCAGAAAACAAGAAATAATGAATACTTAAAAAACTCTTTATTTTCTCCGTATGGGACCCTCATGATCTTTTCCTGCATGTATTACATGATTTTCTCAGTTAGAGCAGATAACAAATATAACTAGAAAAGAAACCCACAAAGAATGTAAAGTGTAACAGAAAGTGGGGAGGAAATTTCCTGGTATAGTGAATTTATATGAATATCAACACTGTTCAAAGTACTCCAAGAGGATACATCTACAATCCCCACTAGAAAAAGCTAGTTTCTGATTGTTTGTTTTTTCTCCAAGATAAATGTAAGGTTTTTCGTATAGATAGGCATTTCCAAAACCTTCCAATATGCCAATCCCATTTTCACAAGAGTCCATATAGATGGCAGTAAATATTTGCATCCTAAATGGTCTTCAAGGACAAGTTGTAACCATGTAAACTATGCTAAGTTGCTAACCCCTCACTTATGGACGGGCAGAGGAATCTAAGAATAGATGACAAAGAACCTGTTGACATTTTTATAGGACTAAAGAAAGCATGGCGTCTAAGCCTTACTAGGGTCGTGAGCATGAATTCTATGTTTTTGCCGTGAAGCATGCAAAATAGACATTACAGTAAGGGGAGAGGCAGTCACTGAATGTCTAAAAAAAATTCCTGAACAGTAACAAGCAACAAAAAACTCTAAATGACAACAAATTCGCTTAGTCAAGAGATTATGAATAAAGTTAGTTTCCATATCAAGAGTAGAGGATGGCATGTTTTGGTATATGGTTATCTGAACTCAAACACCCAAGATTCCATTATTGCATATATAAACAACAGTTTTATTAAATAAAAACACAGACTAATTCCAAAATTACTTAGATTCATATAAATGAAAACTGAAAATGAAAAATAAGAACAAGGGCATATACAATATTACAGAAATGAAAAAAAAATAATAATAATAGAGGAATAATATTGCCTGTAATACACCATATACAACGAGAGTGACCATGATCCCACTGACTGCAAATACACCTTTCCATATGTTGTTCTTGATTAAGGGAGGATCGGTCATAGTGCATTCACACACCCCAACAAATTACCAATCTTCAAGTTGCAAAATTAAAACATGGATCAAATCACACTGATTGATTAAGAATCAAAAGAATAAGAAGCACCGATGGTTGATCGCGTGTTAGATTTGGAAGAGAAGGAGATTCAATTTAGGGCGAAAAAGTATTGATTTGATTGAAGTAAGCAAATCAGCTGAAGAAGAGAGATAAGGAAGAGAGGTTAACTACAGAGAGAGGTAGGCAGAGACACGTGGTTTGTAGAGAGAGAGAGAGAG
>JABWDY010012906.1:6309-16327 GCA_013358455.1 Thalictrum thalictroides | reverse complement strand
TAAACTAGCTTCCTACTAGCTTAGGGAGCATTTGAGATTAGAAGGAGAAAGGCGAGAAAGTTGAAAGGCGATATATTACACTATGAAGCGGTTTAACAGAAGAACGAAGAGGGAGATAGGATTTGAATGTCATTCTTCTACATGCAATATATCGGATTTGAAAAGTAAAAAGACGTAAGCTAAAATAAAAAACTTATTGAAAAGTACTTTTAGTTTTTTGAAACTCCTAGATTTGTTAGTACAAATGTTTGAAGTATTAAGAATTGTAGTCTAGTTGCAACACTGAAACAACTTTCTCCTTTCTACTTCCTTGACTTATTTCCCAAACGGCCCATTAGAGACGTGACACAGTCACACAGCAGTGAAGGAAAAGTTCATACCATTAGCCTCCCTAATCATTTTCTCAATCTCCACAGTGAACCTTTTCATGGAAGGTCTAGGCAAACTTACCAATGCGAAAATCCCGTCCTCACCTTTGTTGTTGGTTGATGATTGAAAGAAGCATTCGCCTATATAGGACGCTATTGGTCCACTATATAGTTGTTTACCCCATCCAAAATCAATGTTCTTCGACCCCATGTGTCTTATGTCAGACACTTCATAGGTTCGAATAGTTGCATAGTTGGGTCGACCGTTAATTACTAAATAATCTGCTGTTGATTTCATAAACTCGTCAGTTACATCAGCTTTGGCCTTTTTAACCAACTCCAATGCATATCCTAATGGATTGTGACAAAGTTCACCAACAGTTGTATGTGCTACTGATTGTCCAAGGGCATTACCATAGTATCCAACTGGCAAAGGTGGGTTTAATTTTGCTCGTGCATTTACGACACATATGAAACGAACTTTATCACTAGAATTGAAATTGAGTGCAATCGTGCGGCATCGCCAAATGCATGTAGAGAGTATCTCATACTTGGAACAAGTTTGAAGGTGAGATGGCACAAGATTTTTGAGACTGGCTATCTCAGGCATACTGAAGAAGAAAGAGAGGTCAATCAAGTCTTCAAGGTAGACCGTTTCTTCGAGGGGAAGGCCACCAACAATGTGATGAGATTCATCGTACACATGATGCACACATGTAACTCTTGGTGGGTTCCGTGCCATAAGGAGTTCACGGTTCCATACAGGTTTGACTGATGGAACACTTGCACCCCGGGCAAGCTCAGCTACAGCAGTCATGAATTGAACAAAACCAGTGCCATCAATCATGGTGTGGTTATAGCGGCAACCAACAATGAATCCTCCACAAACCAAGCGTGTTACCTGAATCAATGTGTTTGTAATTAATTATCTTTACTTAGTTAATAACATGGAGCGTTTATATTTACATTCTAATCTATCATTTTCAAGAGAGGAAACACAACCTTCATATATTTTTGTGTTAATAAAGCGCGTATATTGTGATTCATACCTGCATCAATAAGATAGGACAATGAAGAATACCATCTGAGCCTGGAACATTATAAATCAGTTGCTCTGCACCTGGGAAAGGTGGTTGAAGAACATCGCCAAATTGGTCTAACCTTACATTAGCATCTGCTTCAATGAACATAATGCCTTCGCCAGTGCATTCAACAATAAGCTTGTCATTAGGCCCTTCTCTAAGCCTACCTGCAAAAGGGTAGTAGTAAACTAGTGCTGTCGATATGGCCTCTCTAATAACCTTCACGGGATCTCTTCCTTGCATTCCCAAAAAATTTCGATAAAAGGACATAACTGGAATGTGAAGTCGAAGACCCTTTTGATCATCAATATCTGAAAGGCTCTTGAATTCATTTGGTGTTGGTTTAGCAGGAACAATGAGTTGAGGTTCTTTCTTTTCAACCCTGAAGACTAACGAGGTAGGTGTTACCGTGGTCATTGGCTGAATCAAACTTATAGTTTCACTGATCAGTTGTTATAAGAGTAGAAGATATACTGATCACTAAAGAACTATGTAGTGAACTGGTCACCTAATATATAAGTGCTGATGATTGTTTTTGCCAAAAGAATCAAATGAGGAATAGATAAAGCAATAAAAGAAACAATTTAAAGTGGAAATCCCCAATTTAAAAGTATACTTTCACACATATTCCTATCAAAAACTTATATGGCAATAGTTTATGACTTAATAGCTTTAAACACATCAAAACCGGCCGCCTGCTGATTTGAGTAGTTGGCTGTACGTGATATTCATATAACACCATGAATATAAGAATTATCATCAGCAGAATTGTCTACACTTCCAACATATTATTAAGTTAATTCATCAAAACAGGCCGCCTGTTGATTTGAGGAGTTGGCTTACCTACTCACATGATTGTGTTAACACTGCAGGCGCTTAACATTCAAAGACTTATGCTTCCAACTCTGTCGGCCACAACCTGACCATGATCTCCCACATTGGGATCAAAAGAAAACTTCTTACCACGGGGGCACCATATATGTACCTTATTGCTATATGTCTGCACGTTGTGGACTACTATTGTACACAATCAAAGGCAGAAGAGAAATGTGCATGCAAACAAAAATGAACAAAACGAGTTTGAAAGCAAAAATGACGATCCAAAGGCATCCTATAGATCGGACATATTGATGATGCATTTTTTTTTTTTGGCAAAATGAGTGTAGTGGTACTACAATCAACAAACAATCAAAAAGCGACATGTGGCTGGCAGTACCAAAAATCGATCTGCATCATCCGACCTGACTTGGCATCGTTCTACTGACAACAATCTACCAACTCAAGTGAAGTATTTATGGAAAGTTCTTCAAACTGCATGCATATCAATTAATACAGTCGTTACACAATCATTGATTGATACGATCCACAATACATATGTTTAACGGACAATCGCAGCAATCAAGGAAGATCCATGATTTCTGTCTCTTCATCTTCTATAAACCCTAAGAACTATGGTGGCGTGATCTCTAAGTTCAACTCCCCCGAGCTAAAGTACGTAGGCAACCTTGACCTGATCCAAGGTGCAGCCATTTCCATATCCCAAATCCCCTTTAGTCAGCTCTCACTCGAATTGACCCTAGTGAATGTGTTAGTCTTAAATCAGGTTAATACATTTCGCGTCGACTACAAGGTTTTGATTTTATCGGAAAACATATCCTTCCCAACCCTAAAAATCACCCCCATTCCAAACCCTAATTCTTCCTTATGGCCCCAGGAAGAACTTATCAAGCAACTCCAAGAACAAATCGCTAAATTGCAGCAAGAAAATGATGCTCTCAAAACAAAAGATGGTGGATCTCACACCAACAATGGTCAGCATCCACAACCCGCCATTGTGGCCAATAACAACCTGAACGAAGCAGCAAACAACATTGTCGTTGATGTGACCAATCAAACCAACTATGACGAGTTGAGCCAACAGCTCGCCGAATTCAAAGCTTTCCAGTTCGCACTGAAGCCTCAATCTTGAGAACAACTCACCATACACGCGCTAAATCAATGTCAAGAGTCACCATTCTTTACTGAAATTCTAGAAAATGAGTTGCCATCCAAACTCAATGCTCCAAAATTTGATTAATATTCAGGGACAGAAGATCCCACTGATCACATTAAGGCTTTCCATAAGTCACTCCATTGGTCAAGGAGGACCATCTACTTTGTTTGTTGTGCCAGTCCAGCCTCACTGGCCCCGCGCTGGATTGGTTCCATCAGCTCATTCAAAAAGATCGAGAAACAGTTCATTTTGTTCTACATCTACAACCAGAAATAACATATTACCATTGATATGATATCTCGTGTCAAGCAAAAGTAAGGGGAGTTACTTGCTCATTACTTTTTTGTTTCAACAACTAACGAACTTCATCATATACGTGATTTTTCCAAGGGTCACGAGCAGTTCGCTACCATATATATATATTTCTACAACGGTCTTGTGCTTGGTTCTGACCTACATAAGAACCTAGCTATGGAACGACCAGAAACACTAGATGACCTGTACATGAATTAAGGTCGATAAGTACATTCGACTGGATGAAACACTCAAGCTTCATGAAAAGCCCAACGTTATTTCCAATGTTGAGAAGGGCTCGGGCAAGTCCAAGGTCGGAAAGAACGAGAAATTCAAGGGCAAGTCTTTCCCAATAGAAAGTAAGGAGTCTTATCGGTTTTCCCATCCAGCAGGCTATATCTATGAAAGGATCAAGCACAACCACTAGTGCAAGGTCGATGATATAGTTCCACTCGAGGACACCCCAGGTCGTCCTTATTGTAAATTCAGAAGGTATGGTGTCACCAAACTGATGACTGTAGAGTTCTGAAGAAAAATCTGAACAAGTGGGCCGATGATGGCCGTTTAAGTAATTGGATATTGAAATCCAATGATGAGAAAGATAACCCGTCCAGAAAGAGATCAAAAACTACCAAGCATTCTCTATCTCGTGATCGTAGCATAAGTCAAGCTCGGAGTGTGAGCAAGTCGAGGAGTAGTGGGCGAAGTATTTCTCGTCGCTTGGGTCCTACACCCGATCTCCGCAACCATCTCAACAAACCGGTCGCCAACCGATCTGAGAAAAAAAGTATGAGTTCTGACAAAATCATCAATGTTATCGATGAATATACTCCTCATGAGCATCAAAGGGAGAAAAGAAAAAAAGGGTAGAGCATCTGAAGCATGTCTAGCAGATCAGTGGTCGAGCCTCAAGGAGCTCGATCGATCACAAGAAGAAGCGAAACAAATATATGTCATGGATGGCGATCTAAGCGCAAGATCGTCAATCCACACAAAGATGCACTTGTAGTTAAAGCGCGCATCTGGGATTACATGGTCAAGAGGTGTCTGGTCGATCCGGGGCCTTCCTGCAACATCTTGACCTACAAAACCTATAAGGATATGAGGTTCCCAGATTTCGTGAGATCCCAGAGGAAATATCTGGCCACCTGTCACTGTGGGCAGGAAAGATGATTAGGTCATAGTGACTATAAACTTTAGTTTGCTCAACATTGCGAAAAAATACACTTCCATCTTTGTCGGAGATGGATTCATGGAATGAGAGGTGTCCCCTCCACCTACCACCAAGTTTTCCGTTATCTCGGCCCCAATGGGATAATGGATCTCCATGGCAATCAAAATGCTGCAAAAGAGTGCCACAGAATAATTGAAGTTGTTCCTTGAGCTGAGCTCTCGTCTTCTAAGGTGATGGAGGTCAAGCTAAAAGAAAATGTTGTGATCCCGTCCAAAGGCAAAGAGGTTGATCCGACCAAATAACAATTACAGAAGAAGCCGACGAGCTATGATTCTATAGCCCTGGGCAGAACTGACCAGGAATCAAGGTCAACATTAGGACAACTGAATATCCAAAGTTCGTTTATATAGGATCAGAGTTAGGAACAGATAAGTACAATGACTTTGTAAATTTTCTATCTCTCAATAAAGATGTTTTTGCTTGGTCGTATATTGATATGCCTGGAATAGACCCATCAATTGCATGTCATAAATTACGAGTATATCCCACATATCGACATGTTAAGCAAAAACCTATAAGGTTAGCCCCTAAGTTTCACGAAGCTGTCAATGAGGAATTTAATCACCTCAAACAGGTCGGTTTCATCCAAGAGGTCGATACCCCAAATTGGCTAGCTAACATTGTTCCATTTTTGAAAAAGAATATGAAGACTAGAGTTTGTATCGACTTCACAAGTCTAAACCAGGCCTGTCCAAAAATCGATTCCCTCTCCCACGGATTAATAGGCTTGTCGACCAGACCTGATTTGATCTGCTCTCCCTTATGGATGCTTACTTAGGTTATAATAAGATTCCAATATATGACCCGATTAGATCAAGACTTCATTCATTACCAACATGGTATTTTATGTTACAAGGTCATGCCTTTTGACCTCAAGAATATCGGTGTATGTGACCTATGAGCGGCTCATTACAAAGATGTTTGATGACCTGTTAGGGGAAACAATGGAAGTCTACATTGATGATATGTTAGTGAAGAGCGACCTCCAACAGAGTCATCTCTAGAACCATGATGAAGCATTCAAACGACTCTGAGCTTACAAAATGAGGCTCAATCTAGAGAAATATTTGTTTGGAGTCTACCCAGGAAAAAATTTAGGTTACCTGGTCACTCGAAGGAGGATCAAAGAAGGCCCCGACCAGATTAGAGCGTTTTTCCAGATGCCAAGTCCGACCACAAAGAAACATATCCAAAAGCTGAACGGCATGGTGTCCACTCTCAATAGATTCATTTCTAGAGCATCAGACAAGTGTCGAGCAAATCTTCAACATTTGAAGAAGGGGGCTAGTTATGAATGGACCCTAGATTGCGAGAAGGCCTTCCAAGATCTCAAGACATACCTCTCCACTCCGCTAGTTCTCACCAGACCTCATGATAGTGATATTTTTAACATTTACCTGGCAACTTCAGATTATGCCATAAGTGCAGTTCTCTTCAAGGAGGAAATCAACGTTGAGCAACCGATCTATTTCACTAGCAATGTGTTGCAGCAGGCCGAGATTAGGTACACACCTCTCGAGCGGCTGGAACTTGCTCTTTTATATGTTGCATGCAAGTTCAGACCTTACTTTTAAGCCTATACAATAAGAATCATCACAGAGCAGCCACTTCGACATGTGTTAGAAAAGAAAAATAAAACTAGTCGAATGGCTCGATGGGTTGCAGAACTTGGAGATTTCAATTTCGAGTTCGTGCAAAGACAAGCCCATAAAGGTCAGGTCGTTGTAGATTTTCTGGTCGATTACCCAGCAGAAGATTCCACGTGGGAACCTGAGATCAACAATTGACCAGATCAGGCAGATCCGATGGACACTTGGACCCTATATGTTGACGGTTAACATAATGCCAATGGAAGTGGGGACGAAGCAATTCTTAATTATCTCTCCAGAAGGTGCACAACTTAAGAGATCTACCAGACTTGATTTCGCAACAACCAACAATAAAGCAGAGTATGAAGCTCTCATTCAAGGCCTACGGATGGCCCTCAAGCTAAAAGTCCAGAAGATCAGAATATTTAGTGACTCTCAGCTCGTCAAAAATCAGATAAACAATGCATATCAGATTCATCGGGTCAATTTGATGAAATATGCAGCGAAGGCAATGAACTAACTTCACAGTTTCTCTTCCTCAAGCTTGAGCATATACCAAGGGATGACAACCGCCATACAAACTCTATGGTATTCCTTGCATCAATAATTCAGTCAGATCGACCCCGAGCTCTAACCATAGCTATTACCAATGTTCCTACCTACTTGAAAACGGAGGAACAGGTAAATATCATCAATGACCTACTTGATGCAACACCAGAATAGCTCGAAGGTATTTGGATGCGACCTTTCTTAGCATATCTCAATCATGGTTAGATGCCAGAGAATAAAAAAGATGCCAATCAGTTGATGCATCAGATCAGTATATACAAAATGCATGAAGGCAAACTCTTTAGGAGATTGAAAACAAGACTACTCCTTCGTTGCCTCAAACCAGCTCAAGGTGAGCTCATATTTCAAGAAATCCACGATGGTGAATGTGGGAACCACTCAGGAGGTCAGAATCTCACCCAGAAATCTATCAACCAAGGGTACTTCAGGCCAAGGATGAAAGAAAATGCTAAAAGGTACATTTTCAGATGCCCTGAATGTCAACGTTTTGTAGTAACTATACATCAACATCCAAACGATCTGATCAATATCACACGTTGGGGCTTGATATTGTTGGTCCACTAGTCGAAGAATTGAAATCTGGATGCAAGTATGTTATGGTCGCGGTTGATTACTTCTCTAAGTGGGTCGAAGTAGTTCCACTTACCAACATCAAACAAGATGATGTTAGGAAGTTCATCTGGGAGAACATCATCACAAGATTTGGTTTACCAAAGAGACTAATCACAAACAATGGCACTCAATTCGTTGGCAAAAACATCTAGGCATTTTATGCCCTATGGAAGATTGAACATGCTAGATCGAAACCTCAATATCTACAAAGTAATGGCCAAGCTGAGGCAACTAACAGGCAGATCTTGGATAATCTGAAGAAAAAATAGATTTTCATAAGTCCAAATGGCCACAATAGGTCAAAAACGTTATGTGGGCTTATCGAACCACTCCTAGGTCGTCCACAGGAATGACTCCATTTGCTTATGTTATGGAGTTGAAGCAGTAACTCCAATCGAGCTGATCTATGACACAACTAGATCACTACTTGTTGACACCGAGCTAAACAATTAGCTCTAGTTGTTTGGTGTTAATCTACTTGAAGAACCTAGAAATCATGCTTCTATGAAGCTCGACCAGTATCAAGAACTGCTCAAGCGAACTTACAATAAAGTAGTCCGACCAGTGAGCTTTCAGCCCAGTGAAATGGTTATGAGAAGGATGTTTCCTAACAAAAAGATTGAGAAAATCAGGAAGTTCAATATGAACTGGGAAGGTCCTTATATCAACAAACAAGCCTTGGGCAACGTTCTTATCGCCTTCAAACTCACGAAGGTGAAGTTGTAAAAAATCCATGGAATGCTTTCCATTTGAAAAAGTTTTATCAATAAATAAACTTTTTCTCGAGCTCAATTATCTGCCTTGCTTTTTACTCATTCCTTTAAATACATTGTCTAGAATTTGTTAGGTCGAATACCATACATTCGACCTGTGGTTATCATCACCCCTGTATCCCATTGTTAAGTTATAATATGCCCCATAACTTAACCTGAATTTATGTCTACTCATTCCCATGACTTAAATTAAATTTGAGCTAATGTGAAATTAATTTGTCTACATTAGCCAATGTATCTGTAGGATGATGTCATATATCCTCTTGAATAACTAAATTTGTGAACTATATATTTGCCACCAATATTTAAACAAGAACATAAATCAACCAAAATATATTTGTCCACAAACTTTGACCACAATCATACCTACTTGAAATATAACAATCATAAAGTTTTCCCGCAAGGGTAACACTATATTAAATTTCCTTTGTATTAGCTTCATCAGTATTCCCTTCATACCCCTTTACATTAGGTCTTTTGTTTTCCACTTTAACAACATTTGTTAATAAGCCCATGGGATTCTTCACTCCATAATTTAACAAGTTCATGGTTATAAAAATCATTTAATTTCACCCTTTATCAAGTATTTGATTGGCTTTAACCCTTTTTAAAGTCAACAATAACACTATTGATAATATGTTATATTGTATTTTGTAATAGATACAGACCCAATAGTTAAATTTTATATAAAAATGGAGAGGACATTTTGCATAACCAAAAAGATGTTTAATTCTATGCAGAATAATACATCGAATAGTCAGGATGTGATTTTAAAAACCGTTTAATCATTCATTGTAAATGGGTCACATCAGGTACAGTTTGACTAAAAAATAGTTAAAGTGAGATAAAATGCACAGAAGGGTATAATAGGTATTGAAAATATCACTTTTTGGTTGATTTGTACTTTCTGGTTTTTAGGCCGGTTTGGGATAGTTCCGATTTAAGTAGCAAATTTGAGAAGAGGCACCATAATTGGTAGCTAGTTTGGGTAATCATCCATTTACTTTTTATCAAAATATAAACAAATAAACGAGCTGACACAATTTATCAAGGTGCTGCACTCTCTGCCTAAAGCATCTTCAAGTGTCAGAATAGGTTGCCAACAGTCCACTCTTTGTTGTGATATGAGTGTTCATTAATTTCAGATATTTGAATATCTCTACACCAGTATTTGGGCCAAATTACCAAATCCCATATGCATATATCCCAATAACCAAATCCCATACATTTAGTCATTATTTAAATCATACATATTTGGGCCCAATGCCCCAAATATGTAATGGAGCATCAACTGTAAGCCGCAATGGTACATAATATGTGCCATCCGAAATATATGCAATTGTAATTACTCGAATTTCGTTTAAAACTGGAGGCGTCCATAGCGGAAGGTAACTTATCTGTTGATTCAGTGCAAGTGTGATGAACACACAATTATAAGCACTTGCTGTTAGCCAACCCATATCAGGAAGATCAAACCACTCATCCTTGTTCATCGTGGTAGGC
>JABWDY010012801.1:10272-20700 GCA_013358455.1 Thalictrum thalictroides | reverse complement strand
AAATAAGCAATACATGAACAAACCTTAATTAATGGAACTAGGGGAAGCTGAATGGATGTCGGATAACAGCCAGGGTTAGCAACCAGCCGTGCATTACAAATTTCTTCTTTCAAAATTTCTGTCAATCCATAAACAGCTTCTTTCTGGACACAATAAGGGGTTAGTCATTAATATGCAATAAAAAAATTTGAAGACAAATATAAACATTAATATCCCATATTATTCGTCAATCGTGAAGACATTATATAGATTATGTTCAGGCTGAGTGCAAAATGCTTCTTTCTTTCTTACTACTGACTAAGCATCACCTCACTTCAGAGATCTCTGTCAACAAGTCCAGAAGACTGAAGATAAATAAAATAACTGCTTATGTCTCATATGGGTTGGACAACTCTTTTACACCTCCTCATATTATCATACAAAGCATAATATTACCTGCAACTCAGGTGCTCTGTGAGGCTGACCGTACCACTCTTCATACTCATTAATATTCCGCAGCCTGAAGTCCTGCAAAGCCATGTCTTACGTGAAGTTTTGTTGTCATAAAGACAGATTGGGACATGCAAATGCAAGAGAATGTGCGTTGTTTTTCACAAGTATGGAAACAAGAATTTTGACAAGAAAATCTTAACATACCGCAGAAAGATCTACAATCTTGAGGCTCTTGGGAAGAGCTTTGATGATTTCCTGCACAACAAAAGAAGGTTATTAGTTTATTGATCACTAAAATAAGGGAAATACTGAATAGGACAGGGATAATTAATTTTATACAACCTGAGGACAAATATCCTAATAATATATTCTCACCGAGAAATTTAAGCCCTGAAAGTTCTTGGAAGTTAAGTAGAACTTTATACACATAACAAATGAGCTCTATGGGGTGATACAGAATAAACCTTTCTTCAACTTATTTCATGCCATCTAGCATAATATGGACCTATATAGCAGATAATCCTTACCAAAATCACGTTCAAGACTTCTACATGTGAACTCTAAGCATGTGTCAATTCGCAAAGATATTGACTAAGTATAGATATGAAACAGATTGAAGAAGACCTGTGTCGTTCCATGCGGCAAACAACAAAACACAGCATCTACATTGGTAAAGTCTGCATCTTTAACAGCAACCATCTCAGGTAAATCCTGCAAATGATAAGAGGTAGTCAGATAATAATAGGACTTTGAGAAAATCGAGTTACTCGCTATAGCACAAAAAATGACCACTGAATCGAAAAACAAAGTTCACAAGGAAATGCAAATGTGATTTTTTGGATGCTACTTATATCAGAAGCTTCATACATAGCTATTATATAAGTTGTTCAAAATTTCTTATGTGTCTATCAATTGAACCATGCTTTCATGTCCACAAATTTATATGCAGCTGGAATAACAAAATGCCAGGTTATAGCAGAAAACCTGAGCCATATGTTAGAACCTGCTTAACCTAAACCTTTTTCATAGTCTAAACAGGCTCTTTATAATTATTAAAATGGTGTTAAGTGAATGATGCTTATCATTGTGTTCGATTGACACGCAAATGTCAGAAAAAACAAATCTAAGATTAGATTAAGTTGTTTTCGACGAATTATTTCCTGAAAAGAAATTTTACAGACATACAACTAAAATTGTAAGACAAAGGATTTTAGTTTACTGGTTTTCAAAGGACTTGTCATGTCCACCCAAATTCACAAAACAGAAATAAATTCAAAATTGAGTGTGATATAAATAGATCAGATTAGATGTGATTCAGTATTTGTAAATGTGATAAAAGTAAGAAACAGTACAACTCTTTCACTGAAACCCCGAAATAGTACAACTCTTTCATTGAAACCCCTTCTGTCATCTTAGACTCTCAGAGCATACCTGATAATACCAGCTCACCCATCTAAAAGATGCACTCTTATAAAGAAAACAAAGATATGACATACTAGCTACACCTTCCAGCTTAGAGGAGCATCGTCCATTATGTTTAATTATATTACTTGAATGACCACACAAGAATCATCCTTGCAAATTTACATTAAAAAGTAGCTTATCATCATTCTAACCTCTATTGCAATGAAAATCTGACCTGTGTGATCAAATGTGGAAATACCGATCCAATTTTTTGACCTGCTTTCCTATCTGCAGTTAATACAGTAATGTCGAAGTGTGGATGGTTTGCCAGGAGTCGCACAATCTATCAGTAAAGATAAAATTAAAACAAATTGAGTTCACATAAGATAACATTAGAACATTCACTCTTCATCATGATTAAACAAGAATAAAAATCTCGTAGTGTGACAACAAAGATCACTTTCATAATTTCCCAATAAAGGCGGAGCCTGTCTTCGAAAATATTATTAAATTATTTTGATTGATTCTGAAATGCATGACAAATATCTTCATTATATCCCAGGAAACTATCATGATATTTGTGAAAATAAACCCCATACCGCAAACAACCAACATGGCAGCATGAAACTTTTGGGAGTGGTCTTTTCTAGTATTTATACAAAAATGCCACCATGTCTGTTTTTATTTTATAATGCTAGCTTCTTGGGAAATCAATTGAGTTTATTAGGGGAATACAGTAAAATACTAGAATAAAAGACGGAAAAATGACTTTTTTTTACCTCAGAACCAGTATAACCACTAGCACCAAGAACACCAATGCGAACTGTTTGGTCAGATTTTAGTGTTGCATTACATCGCGAGGAAGAACCCATAGAAAAATTGCATCCTCCTTTTCGACTGTTCAGTAACTTCATTTCATTCTACAAACAAACAAACAAAAAATATATTAAAAAAGACAATTTAATAAACAAACAAACAAACAAAGAGGAAGGGAGGGAATTGAAAACCTACATTAGGTTAAATAGTATGTATATACAAACCTTAAGAAAGCATCCTCCTCGGTTCAAAGAAATTGAATTACTGAAAGTTGCAGTAGAGCTCATTTTTTTTCTATAAACAAAACAGTACAATCGAATTAATCAATGAAGATATGATAATTGAAAAATGTCTCTGAAAACGAGAATCAATCTATCTTATTCTTATTATTATTATTCACAAGAATACCTTTAAGTAACGATGATAAGATGCTGTCGGGCACTTAGAAACAACAATACAAATCACCTTCTTTAAAACATAAAAAAAAAAAATGAAGGTTATAGATTAGTAATTAGGGTTTCTTTGAAATTTGGACTGAAGCTTTGAAGATGAGCACTTCTCTTCTGCTCTTCTCTGTTCAGAGAGTCAGAACTGTTGTTGAAGTTTAGTTGAGAAGACAGACAGAAATACACTACAGTATGAGTATTATCTTAACTGGGCTTTTAAAGTCAAAAAGTATATGGGCTTGTCGAGAAACAGATAAGCAGTAAATTGGGCTGGGCTGGGCTGCATGATAGATACAGGTCCAAATCGTTAAAACAGTAAAACATTGAACGAATGCCAAAAAGCTTTCATGTAACAAAACCTTGCATATTGTGAATCCACATTCATCTAATGAACAATCTCAGAATCTTTCCATTCAACTGGAAAAAAAAAATTCCATATTAAATCATCCACATCTAATGAACAGCACAATATACTGAAAGATGGCAACTTTTAGATTTCTCATTGATTCATTCTGCAAGAGTATATACATTTACAGAAAAATGTTTCAGCAACCCAACAAGTTACAAATATTATCAAGGGGGCCAAAACTGTCAACTTTACAATTATATAAATACATTGAAACTGTTAGCCAATAGCTAACTATATGCCTGAATTACCCATCTTTCGCCTGTGGACTGTGTTTGTGGGTTATCGATCTAAACTGGACAAGAAAGGAGTCTGAAATACCCTGTCTGAAGTTATACTATTCTCATCTGTTCGGGAGCTTAATGGCGATAACTGTTGCTTCAGTTCTGTCAACCGTGCTCTTTCGCTGCATATTTTATTCTACAAGATACAAACAATTTCTTTGTTAGCTTTGCACCCAAAATTTAAGTTTCTCTTAGGATGTTATTTTCTGGCATTCTTGGATCTCAAACAGCATACCTTAAACTTCAAATCATGCAGTTCCCTTTCCATGGAAATAATGCGATCTTTCAGCTGATCAAGTGCTTCTTCTGCCCTAGATAGACTGACATCCGGTGCAGGTCGTGTTATTCCAGCTGCCTGAAGATTTAAAATATAATATCGTTAATCAACCATAAACATACTGGAATGCAAATGAACTTTAGGCGACATGTGACATCATTTTGCACAACAACACAACATAAGTACGATAATTTTTTCCTAACCTTTAAAATGCTGGTACACAAACTCAATAGCTTCTGTGCAAGTTGAAGTTTCTCTTCCTCGGTTTCCTGTTGTGAATTATTTTGAGACCATTAGCCAACCCTCAATAAAATATGCTTACACACCCATCAACAACTTAGTACCACCATTACTTAGCTCATGCAAAAGACAACTTACAACTTATACCTCTTTCATTGGCTACCAAGTACCAACCTTTAATTTGTTATTCAACTGTTTTTCCTCGTCAAAATCCTTTGTGCAGTTCATTCCTCTTGCAGCACGATAGTTAGCAATCTCTTCCTTTAGATGTGAAAAGCCAACATCCATTTTCCGTACCTTGATGCTTAGCTCCTCATTTTGGGCTTTCAACAGATTGTTTTCTTCCTGTTGCAATTAATTATATTAGATAGAAATACTAATTTCAGAAACAAACAAGAAAAGGGTTGGGGACAGGGTGAGGAGCAGAAGCTACTAGGTATGATGAGTCAAATCATGAAACAAAATAGCGATTTGTCCTGTCCTGGCAAATTTGGCCTTTAAAATTTGATTTTTTTATTCTAATAATGATGCTAAATGGAGATTGGAGAATTCCTGCCTTGATTTTGGCATGGTGATGAATACGCTGGTGAAGATTTTGTTGGCCAGTCAGTTTTTTCACTTCATCTTCAAGTTCCATCACCTTCTTCTTATGGCTAACGTTCTCCTTCTACACAAATATATAAGAGCTAAATAAAATTAAAATGCTACCAATTTCTGAACAGAATTCAGTACCAACTTACAAAAACACACACACAAACCTTTAACATCTCGTTTTCAGTTGTGAAGAACTGATCTCGCTGTCGAAGCCTCTCAGAAGCAATTTGTGCAGCTACCATCTCTGCTTGTCTTCGGTTAATTTCCTCAAGCCATCTTCAAGTATATTTTGAAAACAACTTAGATAAGTTAAAAGTCAAACGAAACCCTGGACATAATTTGTGACTTGCTAAATAGCGTAAGCTCACCCTTGCCTCTCTTCAATAAATTCATTCAGCTGCAGCTTTAGTCTGATAACTTCTTGCTCCTGCAGTTTCACATTTAAAAAAAAAAAATCAAACACAAAAGCATAATAAATATCGAATTCGGTTTAATTGAAAAACACAGGGAACCTGCCTTTTCTTGGGAACTTTCACTGTGGACTAGAACCTTCTCCGTTATTTTGTACACTTGCTGATGATCCAACAGTGACTAGAAAAGAAAAATATTAAACTAATATTAAGGCTACAAAATGGAGACTTCAAGAGTTCGTGATAAATTGGAAGTGAACGTTCAGCTATCGTCTAGATATCCACACATAATATTGCAGCACACCCCCCATCTATTTTATGCAAAAAGGACTATGCCAATATAATACTTTGCTCACATAACTATCAAGAAATTAGTGAAAGATGGATATGAAAAACAAGATGAACAGCTTTTCCAAAGATGATGATGGTCTTACAGCATAGTTAGTCATGTCTAACTTCAATGCTAACAGATCCCGCATTACATCATGAGTCATGCTTTCTGCAGTAGCAAGTCTTGTATTCAACAGGAATATCTGGAAGGAATTTAAATCAAGAACATTAGGCATTGTTAATACAGTAAAGGAGAACCATGAGAGCAGCATGATATGCTTGCCCACAAAGACAAACCTCCTTTTGTCGACTTGCAGCTAATGCTTCAAGCTCTTCAATCCGACGCCTTGCTGAAGTAAGCTCCTCGTCCTTCTCAGAGTTTATTTGCTGTGTCATGCCCAATCCTATGCATTTAAAAGGAGAACCAGAGCCTCTAGGCTTAGCTGCATTCTTCTCCGCTTTGGTTGTTGATGAGTTTGTCATGTATGAAGGAGAAGGATCAGGTTTGACCTGATCAGCCATGGATTCCAATGCTTTGAACTGGTACCACTCGGCCAAAACTTAAATTAGAAAGATAAAAATCCACCTCACATACATTGAGGTACCATTTCTTTGCAATTTGACCACTGACCTTTTGCTTGTACTCGTGAGCTTGTGCCTCTGCATGCAAAGTTAGCTCTGAGATATGTATTCTGCATTGGGAAACCTGAGTAGATATCCATAAAGAAGGTCAACTTCTGTGGTGAAAGAGTTGCTTGTGACCTCTATGCAACTCTTTCCATTTAACTTGCACTATTGTGCACAAGAAAAAGTAACCTGTAATACGACATTAAATCATACATAAAAGAGACACACCTCAGCATCCTTCTCTGCTATATTCTTCTCAAGAATCCTAATTTGTTCTCGGGTTTCTTGCAAGTCTCTATCTTTCTCCTCTAAATGCCTGTGAAAAGATAAAGCAAATATTGGTTTAAGACTTTAAGCATTTTAGAAAAATGTTTACTACCGGTTATTTAACAATGTAAGCTATAATTTTTTTCATTACAAAATATATTTCTCTAACCTTTCTAAATGTGTGTTTCTACTCGAAGTATCATTTGTTCCAAAATCCAAAGTTGTTTCTTGGGTAGTTACAGTAAGCATCTGATTTCTAATAATCTGAAGCTCTGCTTCCAATTCCTCTCTTAGCAGCCGTTGCCTTTCAGCTTCTCCTTTGACTACATGTACCTAGCAATGTGGAAATCCAGTGAGGGCATTAGAAAGAGATATCGACTGACATAAGCAAGAGAGAGAAATATATATATATAGAGAGAGTTTAATCTTACTTGGTTTTCCAGTACATTGACTGTATTTTCTAGCTCTTCCACAGACCTTTCTAGAACTTTCACCTCTTCTTCCTTGTCTTCGGCATAAGTCTTTCTCGAGTCAGCTAACTGAAATTAGTAAATAGATACGAGTTAATAAAGAAGATAGATCATGAGCTTATTAAAGTTCCAGACTGTAAATGATCAGCAAATACCTGTTGAGCTTCAGTGGCAAGAGCTTCTTTCTCTTCGGCTAAAGCTTGTGTCATTTCTAAATCCTCTTTCAATACCCGCACCTCAGAATTTAGCCGATCTTTTTCACAGGTAACTTCATTCAATTCGTTCTTCAAATCCTCTAACAAAGTATTAACTTGACCTAGACTATTGTCCATACTAAAGATTTCCTCTTCTAAACTTTCAATTACTTTGTTCCTTCCTTTTAGCTCCTCCTCAAGAGAACCTTTCATCAGTGAGACAGCTTCCAGTTGAGTTGTTAACTCAATCTTCTCATCCATAAGAAGCTTTAGAAACTCACTTTTATTAAAGAGATCCAATTCAATATCAGAGATCAAATTGCATTTCTCCTGAAATTGAGCTTCCAGGATCTGGTTGTGGATAACAGCCTCATTAAGCTCAGTTGATCTTAGTACAAGCTCCTCTTCCAAGTGCTCAACGGCATCCTCTAGTTCTTCAGTCTCATCTTTTTTATCCTTAGCGATAGAAGCTGACTCTTGCAACAAGCTTAGATCAAATGATAAGCCTTTCACGAGTTCATCTTTCCTCAACAACTCATTCTTGAAAGACAAATTTTCCAATGTTAGCTCTTCAATGAAGCCCTTTAAAATCTCACACTCCATTATGAGTTTAGATGCCCTTTCTCTGTTTTCACAAAGCTCATGGAACATTTTCTCTAGTAAGGTAATGGTCCGTCCATCCAGCAGTTGAAAGAATTTCCTCTGTTTATCATCTACAGCCTGAACCGAATCAACACAGCATTTTACATTTGAGTTTATTAATGAAAGGGTCGCTTCACTATTTTTCTGAACAGACATAAGACTGCTTTTTAAACTGTCGTTATCTTCCTTCAATGAACTTATAATGTTTGTCTGGATTTCAAGATCATGGCCTTTTGCGTCAAGCTTCTCTTCGATGGTTAATTGAGAATGACGAAGATCCTCCAATTCCCTATTTTTCATGTCACTATCAGTTTCTAAAATCGCAATGCAATCCCCCAAGTTGCAAATCTTGTCTTGCAATATATGGTTTTCTTGACCTAAGTCACAGATGCGGCTATAAGAAGCTTCCAGCTCAGATTTCTTCTCTTGCAGATCATCAAGAACTTTTCTATAGTCAGCCTCCACTTTAATCCTTTCATCTTTAAATGTCACATTCTCCTTTTCCATGCAGCAAAGTATGTTTAGTCTTGCATCTTTCTGGTCCAATTCTGTCTGAATTTCGCAGATCAAAGCTTTCAGAGCAGTTTCCTTGTTAACTCCATCTTTGATATGTAACACAGTTTCAGTTTCCAGTAATTGAACTTTAGCTGTCAATGTCTCTTTGGTTTCCAAGAGTTCAACAAGTTCAGATTTTAATCTAGTATTTGAACACGCAACCTCTTTCAGTGATTGAATATCTTCTTCTAGTACACCTTTTTCCTCTTCCATCTCCAAAAGTCTCACACTACATTGCTTTAACTTCTGTGATAGGTCATTCCTGTCATTATTGGTTTCTACAATCACTTTCTTTAGATCAGAAACCTCAACTTCTGTATCCATAAGCAACTGTTTCTCGAGATCTGCTTCTACCTTTAGATAAATAAGTTCTTTCTTGATCTCTTCAAGAAAAGCAGTAAAAGTTTCTTGCTCACTCTGCATCTCAGCTTTATGGAGACCCATCTGTAGCAACTCTGATGCCAAGATAACAGATTCGAAGTCTTTTGCAGTTAAATCAATCATGAGAAGCTCCAACCTAGAAGTTGCAAGCTCTTCTTTATCTCTTAGAAGTTTAATTTGATCTGACAGGGCTTCCAAAGCTTTTGTGTTGTGCATGTCCAACTCTTTTGTTAAAAGAGATAACTCAGATCCCATAGAGTTTGACCTAGCCAACATCAACTCTTCTTGGAACTGTAAATTCATTAAGTTTTCCTCAAAAGAGCTCAGCTTTTCACTGAGCTTTCCAGCTTCATATTCTTTCCTCAAGATGCGATCGAAACTGTTCTTGATATCAACAAGTAATTTCCCCTTGACGTCTCTAAACATATCAAGTTCTTTTCTCGTTTTAATATTCTGCTCTTTCAAGTCCACCATGTGGGAGTTAGATTCACATAAACCATGATGAAGCAATCCATTTTCTGAATTCAGCCCATTCACTGCCTCTAGCAAAACTCCCATGTGACATAGATGCAATACTGACACAGCACAATCTTTATCAATTATCTCAGACCAGATATCTTCCAACCAAGACCATGTCAAGTTTGTAGAGAGTAGAATCTGGGACTTGAAGCAATGGAATTCAGAAAGTACTGACTCAAACTGGTCGGATAAATCAGTTTGGACCTCTGTAATAATATCCTCCAATTCAAGAAACTGCTTTTCTAAGTTAGCATACAGCTGATCCTTTTGAGTGTCAGATAATTGCAAGCTCTTAAACTCCTTGGTCAAAAAATCTCTCTCTCTTGTCAAGCTCACCACCATTTCCTTTAGTCTTCCTATTTCATGCTTTGAAGTGTCGTTAGCAATCACCAGTGCTTTTACCATCACATTTGCTTCTTCAATGGTTTCTTGAGCCTCTTCAAATTTAGCAACAAGACTAGCAGCCTCAGCACTCTTTTGCTTTGCAACCACATTTGCATGACCTAGCTCATGGTCAAATACCTGTGCAGAATCATTCATATTAATCAAAATGCTAGTGTGCGAGATAATGTCCATATACACGTTACAAAAGCAAAAGAATTAAGTCAATGTGACCCTTGGAGTTTACATCACTACAAAGTTAACCATTCAAACGCACTTTTCTATAATATTGCTCCAGATTATCATAAGTAAAAAATATGAGAAAGAGCTAGATATTAAGAGCCTAAGATATACAACTTTTTTTATAAAAGCCTATCACAAAAGAAGGAAAGACACATGCAAGAGCATGAGATATACTCATTATGATCCAGTAAGATATATACAATTATACATCACTACCTGATCAATGATTCAAACACTCATACAAGGAATTAGATAATTTAAGAAGAAAACAAAAAAGAGATAATGATTCATGGTTTGATTAGATGGTATCATTGTACAAACCAGAAGGCATGAATAAACTTTACTTAAATGATTCAAGTGCTAGAAGTACCAGATAATACTTCTAAGAGAGACTGAAGTAATTTGGAAGAATCTGTAGAACTCACTATAACCACAACTGAAACTAAACGGATGATAAAAGAGAATGATAAACACACAACTACAGGAAAATGGAAAAAAAAAAAAAATAGT
>JABWDY010012800.1:4810-19301 GCA_013358455.1 Thalictrum thalictroides | reverse complement strand
AAAAAAAAAAAAACCAACCAGATATGATCCCTTTTCTTCTTCTTCTTATACGACGAAATCATCACAATCTCATTTTTCTTCTTCTTCGAACAAAATAGAGAGAGAGAATAAGAATTCAAAACCGAGATCTCCTTCTTCGAATTGAAAAATCTAAAAAATTCAAAAAATAGAATTCTCTAATATATACTAGTGTTTGAAGGGATATATTCGATAATATTAAAAAAAATGGCAACCGAATAAAACACGTTTTTGTCCTAAAAACATATAGAATACGTATATATGAAGTTTTAAGCTAAACCTACAGTGGATTCTTGTCCTTGACGCAATGAAACATAGGCCCAAAAAAAGCTAAACAAACATAGTAGTTAGTCCTTAGGCCTAAGTAATAATATTGGTGAGCAGTGAGGTACACGCGCATAGAGCCATAGATTTCATCGCCGCTCATACTAGAAGGTTGGAGCTTACAAACAAATCTAAACTCTCTTCTTTTAAAAACACTAACTACTATTTTTCTTGGGATCTTTAGATTTAACCCCTCTTTTATGACCACTATTGGAGAAAACCCTCTCATTTGTCCAAAATTTAACTTAACCACCCGCCGTCTCCTTTCCCTCTCTTCTTCCATTCAACTTCTAATATTCTGACTTAAATACCCCTAAGCCTTAAAATCTCTTCAATTTTCTCTTCTTCCTCCATCTACTGAAATCACCAAACAAAAGGGTGAAGAGGAAACGATCTTCTTCTTTCTTCTACTACTTCTTCTTGTTCTTAACAATCATTCATCAACACTGTAAACAGTTTGATTGATTTGAACTTGAATTGAGAGTTTGAAAAAAATGCAAGATGAAGCAGCGAAGATATCTGCAATTGATCTTTATGTCAACAATACTTAATGGAAGATCTGATCCATTAGATATAGCGATTTTAGTTAAAAATCGAGAAGTTTTAATGCTTTTGATTACATCGATCGTTGTTTTGATTGGTTGTGATTTTCTATTTGTATGGAGAAGATCTTCAAGTTAGAAATCTAATAAAACTATTTTATATTCTTTATCATAAAGAGATTTCTTAGAAGAATCAGATAAAAAAGCCCAAGCATCACAAACAAGTTTAAAAGCATTATCAGCAAAAGCAGATTTGTTCTTATCAGGATGTAAAAGTAAACAAAGTTTTCTATATTGACGTCTAATTGCTTCAAGATCATTAGATCGACAATCAAGTTGAAGAATTGCATACCAATCAAAGTGATTGTTGATTCGTTTCTCTGCAACTAAAAGAATATCAATGATTGATATGATTTGATCTACACCATCTACTTGTGGATATAAATCTTGAGCTCTTTATGCAAATCTCTTACTACCTAATATATCTTTGTTTTCTAGTAGTTTTGATGCAACATTTTTCCATCTTTCTGCTTCAAGTTTGGTTAAGTCAAATTCTGATCATCTTTCCATCTTTATTCAAAGCTAGAGATACCATAATATAATTCTGATCATCTATGGATAACCCATTAGAATTTTTTAAGTTTTTTGTTTGATTGATTTGATTTAATGTTAACATGTGTGGAAGAGAGAGAATTTACCCATCTTCTGTTAATAGTAAAAAGAAAAAAAAAATTGGGGGTAAAGGAAATAGTTAGAGATGGGGGTATTTTAGTCAGAAGTTATAAAGATTAACAGCAGAAGTGACGGAAGGGAGACGGCAGGTGGTTAAGTAAGTAAAATTTTGGACAAAAGGATATTTTCTCCAATCGCGCTCATAAAAAAAAAAGGGGTTAAGTCTAAAAATCCCATTTTTTCTTGCTGGCGACTACTTCTTGTTTCAAAGCACTTTCTCTTCTCAACTTAAGCAGAGCGTTCATGGCCACTTTCTCTACTACTGGACTTCAGTCCAAAATCTCATTCACAACTGTTCGGAAGATCTCTCTATTTCATCCATGTTCTAATGGACTGAAGATCCAAACATCTTCTTTAGGGTTACAATGTAGATCACTTTCTTCTGGTATGTTTTTGTTGATTTCAATTGATTCGAATTGAATATAAATGTGTAGATTGAAGCAAATTATGTTGTTAGAAATCATGTTTAAGATGATCTTCTTGTCGAATTTGAATTAATTTTATGAGTGTTGTGTTCAATTTCAATCAATTGTTTTCGAAATGTTTACAAGTTATCAGCATACAGGTGTTAGAGCTCAGGCACTAGCAGTTGAACAAGCTAGGAGTGAAACTCCTCAAAGTTTGGAGTCTCCAGTTGTTGTTGTAACTGGAGCTTCTAGAGGTATTGGGAAAGCAATTGCTCTCGCTATGGGGAAAGCTGGTTGTAAGGTTTGTTAACTTTAACTGCTTTCTGGAGTCGCTTAGACAATATATGAGGTGATTGTTTATGTCTGACATTGTACTATTGTAGCGAATGAATATCCATATTATGATATTTCATATTATCTAATTCAGCATTTGGAGATGCTTGTGTTTGATGTTTTCTATATACACTGATACCGTTAGTTTTAAACTCATAATTCACACTTGGAGAGGGAGACACTGGTAAAGTAAAACCAAGGCAATGCTTTACCCTTGTGGTGGCCTTGAAACCCTTGGTCATTTATTTTTATTATTTTGGTTTGTATAATCATTTCTCCTTTTGTTTTGAGGCTTTGTTTGAAATGTACATGCCTGCCTTTTGAGTTCTAGCTAAACTTCATTTGTTCGCCAGCTTGGGCACATATCCTGACTTTACGTTACATCTTCATAGGCAGAATTCACAGAAACAAAAAGATGTCGATTCGAGCATATCGAATTACTTCAAAGAGTCGACATAAAATATTATCGTAGTGTCTTTTGGTTGTTTATAGAATTATAGCTGTTTTTGTCAAGTTAGTAGGAACCTTGCAGTTCAAAGTTTTTAGAAAAAGTTCTCCATCAGGAGGTTTTCATTCTTAATTACCTAATCTAATAGGTTTGCTACTTTAGATGCTTGATGTATCAACTAATAGGTTTTCTATTTCAGTCTCCGTCAGAATGTTGTTCGTCATGTTTTCCAATGAAATTTTATGTTAGGTTTATGCAACTTGTCTTCAGAACATAAGGCTTTATACAGTATTGTAAAACATGCCATAACTTTCCAAGCTTACTTTTTAAGTCTAACCTATTTGCTAAGCACTTATCGTAATTATTTTCTTAGGATTATGATTCATTCAGATTTCAGAATTTCTTTCTTTCTTATTTATCCAACTTGTCCCTCATCATTGTCTGCATTATAATTTATTTCAGGTCCTTGTGAATTATGCGAGATCCTCAAAGGAGGCTGAAGAAGTTTCGAAAGAGGTACATGTTATATGCGGATTTTTGTACCAAATATTTCTTTTTAAGTCCAACATTCTTAGTGGATAACTTTCCACTTTAAATGTTTAAATTATAGTTACCAGCAAATAGTTGCCCTAGTACTACCGTTATAATATCCCAACCAACATGTAATTTAAGAGCTGAGCTGAGTGTCACCGTGAGCTTATGATGGTGCTAGATTTGGTTCTCTCACACTACTTTTCTTACCAATTAGTCCACACTGAGACGCATGCATTCATGTTATATTATATTGTAGCAGTATGGACTTCAGACTTAATTCACAGTTGCTGTGAGCACGTTTCTTAATTCCCAAAGAACCGATATAACATATTTTGGTGGTGGTCTTACTATCTTGTAGCAAAAATTTTTATTGGAATACCTGAGGTGTCCCAACGGCCACTTCTGCATCAGGCATGGATGGATGATGTCCCAGAATTATGACCAGTTGTCTTATTTTCTTGCAGATTGAAGCATATGGTGGTCAGGCTCTTACTTTTGGGGGAGATGTTTCCAAAGAAGAAGATGTGGCAGCTATGATTAAAACTGTGAGTGTGGTTATTTTTATTTCTACTGAAAAATTCAATTACTAAGTTTAGAATATTTTCATTAGCTAATTGAAATCTGTGGTTTAATATTGTATGTCTAACAGGCAGTTGATGCATGGGGTACAGTTGACGTATTGATAAACAATGCAGGTTAGCAAAAGTTTGCCTTCAATTTCATGAGAAACACTAATATGCCAACCTATTTATACAGCGTTGCACCCCATGCCACACAAAAAAAGTGCCGTCTGACACATATATTTTAAAAGACTCCTAAATATAATTAGTTTGAACATCATTGGACCAATATATCACAAATGACCTCTGATCTGTTGCGGATGATTTGACTTTTTAATAGAATGATTATTGACAAGTGCACTTGAGGCCCTTTTTAATTGCAACACATGAAGAGAATAACTATAAATTACCAGAAGTTTTTCTTGATTATCCTCTAGGGGTTTGTGGGTGCAACACTTGTAATAAGGTTCTTATTACCGTCTCTATTACATGCGTACTTTTGAAGCGTTTTCTCACTATTCTACTTGTTTTCAGGAATTACCAGAGATACGTTGTTGATGAGAATGAAGAAATCTCAATGGCAAGATGTGATTGATTTGAATCTTACAGGTGTATATCTCTGTACCCAGGTATGCATCTTCAATGATCTGAGTTTTATGTGGCTAAGCTTGAGCGAACTTCTTTGTACTGACCGAGTTATTCTCTATGCAGGCTGCAGCTAAAATAATGATGAAGAAAAGAAAGGTATTCTGAATTACATATCCATGCCTGAATGTCTGATTTTAGTACCTTTGAGGTGCATTGACAACTTCATATTGTAGTAACAAAATAAAAAGAAGGTATTCTAGAGTTAGCATTCGGTTGTCTCATAGTCAGTGAGAGCAGTGAACTAAATCAAGGAGTCATCAGTTATTTCTTACATACTTAACTGGACCTCCCTCAACCACGAGAGGAATAAAAGTTGACTTTAAGAAATCTATACAGGCATAAAACCCCAAAGTGTCATGTGCGATTAAGAATTCCAAATGTCCATCATTATAAGAAATCAAGCTGTCTGGCTTCTGTCTGCCCATCTTTATCGATGAAATTACAGTTGTGATACTCATCCAGGGATGACCAATGCCAAAGTTGCGAGACCTTATTGCTTTTATTCCACCCACATATTTCAACTTCACGCTGCTCTACCTTTTAGTGTTTGTATCTTGGTTTAAATTGGCTTGATTTTTGGTATGGCCCTTCCAAAATTTTCCTAGACTAAATATTCTCTTTACTTATGCTTGGCTTGCAGGGAAAGATAATCAATATAGCATCTGTTGTTGGTCTAGTTGGAAATGTTGGACAGGCCAATTACAGTGCTGCAAAAGCAGGAGTTATTGGTTTAACCAAGACAGTTGCAAAGGAATATGCAAGCAGGAACATCAATGTCAGTTTCCAAGAATTATTCCTATTATTTTTGGTTTTTTATTCCTGCAGGTAAATATGACCCATGATGCATCGGTTTGCAATGGATGGCTACCTGTTTCTCATGGAATTTGGTACACAGGTGAATGCTATTGCACCGGGTTTCATTGCGTCTGATATGACTGCTGAGCTTTCTGAAGATATTGAAAAGAAAATCTTGCAGACCATCCCCTTGGGTACGAATGACATTAATATATAGTTTCTCAAGCTTTACTTTGCCATTGTTACATCTTTTTATGGAAACTTATATGGTTCATCAGTTTCATTATTGTAGAAACCCTGGAAATACACACAATTGTGATGAGCATGAGATCCAATCACTTTTTAAGTATCCTGGCTTTATGACAGTTTCACTTTTTAAGCTGGGGTTTAGACTTCTTTTACCAATTAAACTGATATATTGAACTATGGTTTTATAAATGAGGCAATCTATTGAGTGAATGGTTCAGACAAATGATTTCAGCCTAGGCTTTCTTATGGACCTGATCCATTGTCATTGCTTCTAAGGTCTAGTTTTAAAGTTGCAATTTACCCTCACAAAGAAAAGGAGACTAATGCTTAGTTTTCTTACTATTTTCAGGGAGATATGGGCAACCAGAGGAAGTTGCTGGTTTAGTTGAATTTTTAGCCCTCAATCCTGCTGCCAATTATATCACTGGACAGGTAAGCAAGAAACTGCTCCACATTTTTTTCTCATGTAAGAGTTGGAGCTTCTGATTGTCTCTACCCGATGTTTTGCAGGTGCTTACAATTGATGGTGGTATGGTGATGTAGATGTCTCGATTGAACCATAAAGTGGAATTCTAAAATTCTGTCTTTTTACAGAGTATGAAAGCACGGTGTTCTAGAAATGGCAGACTATAGCTCTAGATGGTATTATTAAAATTTTGAGGGAAATGTAACTAGAAAGGAACATACTTACAGATGCATATTTTGCTTGAGTTTAAAAATAAGGGGTGTCTTTTAAATTTTTGCGAGAGAGGAGTGGGGTGTTGTGTAAAAAGTAGATGTTGCGAAGGCCTATGATAAAACGTGCACTTTTTTTAAGGGTTTGCATCAAGGCGATCCACTTTTTTAATTCATGGTGGTACATTTCTGACAAATGTTAGTGTGGCCGGTGTATTGACTATTAGAACTTTATTAGTGCTGTTTGAAGCTGTTTTAGGACTTTATGGCACATCCGGAGAAGACTAAGCTTATTGAAATCTGGAGAAAACAAAGCTTATTGAGGTGATAGATGTTCAGAACATGGAGAGGTTAGTACAAGTTTTAGGGTTGAAGGAGGCAAACTGCTCTGTAATTATTTAGGTATGCTGATTGAAATGCATTACAAGAAGGGTGGGATAATGTGATATGGTGGTATTGATAGTGTACAACACAGTGAAGGTGACTCCACCTAACACACATTCTTCTTCATAGGGTAGTCCGATAAGTACACCAATTTCTGACTTCTTGTTTGAAAAATAAAACATAAAAATGCCATTGCTAAAGCCGTCTCAGGAAGGGCATGCAACTCCTGCCAGTTACAACAGTTGAGATAGAAATCCCACTTGGCTGATTCTCCCTAAACCACCTCAGCCAAATTGACACCTTGAGGCTTAGACGACTTCAACCACAGCAAAAACTCATGTTCATTCAGAAACAATGCTTTAAGGCGCCAAATTTCGGTTAAAAAATTCATGAATCCCTGTGTCAGAAACTTATCCACTGGATTGTACATATCAGAAAAAAAGAAGAAAACAGAATCATCAGGTCTTTTCCCATGCAATTCTAATATTTTTTATTTGTTTTGGTCATTAAAACTGGAAAACTCTTGACATGGACTTAATATATCGCAGCATGGGTCCATGCATCCACATTTTATCGTTGTGTGATCCTAACTTGGTGCGAAACAAATAGAATAATACTAAATTGGAGCTCAGTTAAGCTAATTCTCAAACATACCTTCATCTGACAATCTAGAAGATTCAGTTCCATTAACTAGAGGCTGGTTTGAAGAATTTACAATAGAATTACCTAGAATGCTGTAATCAAAGTCGTCATCTTCATCATCGTCATCATCCCTATCATTCACAGTATCTTCTTCCTCAACATCGTCTGGCGTCATTCCTTTAAATTGAGCTTCCCTTTTCATCCGCTCCTTGATGGCATCTTCGTAGGACATATCGTACCAAACAGTGCCCTTGCCCACAATAGATTTGTTATGGGCATCAGTCATTCGCTCTTGCTTGCTCTTTTCGGAGTTCTTTGGCTCTCCCCAGTAGTCATAACGATATAAAGCACTAGAGGGGTCATATTGATCCTTTCCAAAATAACTATCATCCACATACCTCCCTGGCTCTTCCAATGGAAGACCTAGAGCTTGACGGCTGCAGAAAAAAAAAGGCATATTTACTAAGTTCATTGAAATATTTTTAGTATATCAACTAGCGAAATACTTAAATGAAATCATTATAGTAAAACACTGAAAATTTACCAGCTAATATCTCGAAGCAGAGCTTCTCTTTCTTCATATGATCGACGCCAATGGATGAAATCATAGTCATCCATCTCAATATTTCTTCTCAAGTTTGATACTTTAAATTCGTCACCTCTTTCCTTTGCTTCTCTCTTTAGTTTGTTGTTGAGCTGGGTAAAAAACACAGGAATTACATCAGTTAAACATAAAATAACCCTAAACTTCATAAATTGAGTGAATAGTGCACATGCTCATTATATTAAGAGTGCACACACACACAACTAACAAAAGGGAACTCCTCACCCTAGAAGACCTCAATGGTGGATTTCTTAGCAAATATATTTAAGTATGTGCTATTGCAAAATATTCAAAACAATATGCCATTTACTATTGCCGAAAGCAGTCTTATAATTTCTTGAATCATATGATTGTTACAAAATAATGTTCAAACATTAATGCTATAACTAATTTCTTCCAAATCAATCTCAAGTTATTTTGCAAAGAGTAAATCCTAAACCTCCCCTCCGCCCCACCAACCCCACTCACGTCATCACATAATCAACTTCCAATATAACAGGCTCTACTAAACAAATTGCAAACGCAAAATGGTTTTCATCCCCAAGAAGCAACAAAATTAGCTTGGCTTTGGTACCTTCTGTCTTCAGCATTGACTATATGTCTATATATGACCCATTTTTAAGTTTATGTTGTGGAAACTTAAAAAAGAAATTGGAATTGAAGACGTGTCAGCTCACGCATATCTATGACAGGTACTTTAGATAGGTAGCACATTATGACCAAACTTATTTTAAATCAATTTGTTTTTCTCTTACAAATCTGCAAGTAATATCACCTTATCAATCCATTTTGCAACTTAGTTATAGTTGAGATTATCTCATACCAACTTATTCATATGGCTAATTAGTAGGTACTCACTAGGCTTTAGAGTTTAGACACACTGACACACTGTTATAAAATACACAGGAGAGCACATAATGTTAGGCTCACTTGACTATTCTTCTGAAATTATTTATAGCTTTAAGGAATGGACGTAGATAATGAAAAATTAAGTAGTTCACCTTACGCTCTGCACGTGCAGCATCCATTTCAAGTTCTTTAATGTTTGTTTTCTGAAACATGAAACGATGAACAGCACTTAAAATCGGAACTGCAGAATTACTAATTCATTGAAAATAAAATGATGTGATATTCACCAGAATCATCTTTGGCAGTAAAGCCTTCTTATAATATGCTTTGGTGTACTCGACACTATTTTCTTCATCAAACTCTTCATCATTAATTAATCCTGCAGCTTTATTGTTTTCATATCTATCAGGATTAGCCTCCTCATCATCCAAAATCATTTGTTCAGCAACATGAAGCTGCCACAACTACATAGGAAGAAAAGCACGAATGCATGACGATAAATTTGAAAGCATGACAATCAAGTGGAAATGTTGAAAAATTAACGAAGAAAAAATATTCATAGAGGATATAACCTCCAATTTCAAGTGCAATTCATAAAGATCATCTATATACAGTGTAATTCAAGATGAACAAATATTCTAATTTGAACTTCTTTAACAGGTTAGAGTTTAAGAGCATGTGGAAGCAGCTTTTTTTTTAACATGATACCTGTTTCTGTTGTGGAAGCATGAAGATAATAATACCTTATCGACGTAAGGATGATTAGACAGTAATGGTTGCTCTTCTATTTTTTCTCCTGGATCTTTTCTAGGAACAGGAGGTCTTCCACAATCTCGCTGCATAGGAAAGAGGACATATGTAAAGTATTGATATATCATAAGAAAGGGATGCACATATGTTATATAAGTAGAACTTAACCTTTGAAAATACAATTCATCCTAATCCTTATTTTTGGTATATAAAATTTGATATGTATATCCATGCAGTGGTTATGGAAATACAAGCCAGAAGATAGTGCTGGTATTTCTGTTCTGTAATTCTGTTAAGTTGGTCACTTGGTCTACAATATGTTTTCGTGTTGAGGTAAAGATGTAATGCAAAATGCTTGAAGCAGTCAATGATAAGCGTCCATATGTCCCAATTTTCCAAAACAGCTTATGTACCACATATGTCACAATAGTATAACTTCTAATTTGTGATTGTTGGACATGGAACGCTCTTGCCAAAATGCCAAAACAATATTTAAATTGATCATTTTTGTTGAAGAGCAGTATGCTTGACTCTTTGTATCCAATATTAACAAAGATGCAGATAAAAGTAATATGGATTGAACAATCCCATGAATAGTGTTAAACATAGTTACTGCTTATATCAAATAAAACTCTTCTATCCTTGATGTTAGTAAGAGATAGAAAGTTTATATAATATGATGGTTCGATTAACTCCATTTTACTGACAACATAAGAACCTCCCCTATAAATATGAGAAGCCCAAAACTCAAGGAGCAACAGTATGGTTTCTAACGTTTTCCATTCATAGAAATGCATGTTTAATCAATATAGAAACAAGACTGAAGAGCATTAAGAGACCACAAAATAAAAACAGTCCAAGCTATGACTTTTAAAGAAAGAAACTTACACGCAGTTCATCTGGATTAGTATCTTCATCACGATTAAATATTGGTGGAAAGTCAAACCGGTTGAAGCTGTAGTATTGAAGCAAATGTACATATTAAGTTGTGAGCAGCTAGGATTGATGATTACAAACAATCATAAGTCAAAGCATCAAGTAATGGTGACATATTGGAAGCAGTTGCTTAGAACTGGAGCCATGTTGAACAAAATGTTTCAAAGCTAGTATACATACATAAGATGGTCGATGTTAGGGCTGACAAAACGCATTTCAATGGGAAAACGAAACCGATATGGATCTCTTTTAGCCTGCAAGATAGGTAAACAGCATGGAAGGTAAGCCCATGATGACTAAGCAAAACCAAAATAGTGTTCAGAAATAGCCACAACAAAGATTAATAAGAACACAAATCTTGAAACTCGGGCATAAACAGCATAATAAGTATAATGTTTACAGATGTGAAATTGTTTGTGGAAGAAATCGAAACAACACAAAAGTCTTGCAAACAAACTATCACACCAATGTAAGATTCAAAAAATTAATTGAAAGATGAAGAGTGTCGGCACTTTACCAGAATTTCAACAATAACATGCATCCCAACTTTTATGTGCTGGCGGATCCAGTACCAATCATTACCTTTTATTGGGACCCACCTGTAATGCATCACATGCATTAAGGTAGCATTCAAATTTGGCAACTAATTTAACTTCTAACCTATAATTTTCACTGCCTATAGAAAACAAAAATCAAGAAAAAATGTCGGACTAAATTTGGCAGGAAGAATACTGCAGACCTTTCACCCTACCCTTGACTGCGGATGGGTGCAACTCTGCTTGTATGATTCAAATCGCTTACCATATCAATGTTTATCTGATTATCTGTATTGTGTTATTATGTGTATCACACTATGACAGTATGATACTTTGATACAGAGGAAGCCAAGAATAGTTGTGCCACATAAATTCAATTGATTTGTTTTTCCTTTTTATCAGTAAATTATATGCTTCACGTTTAGTTTTCTCCCCACCTTCAAATTCTGATTTTAGTTGTTATAGTCCTTTCTTTTAGCTTATTAGGGCTTCTGTAGGGTCCTGTCTTGTCCTGAAGGGAATTGTCAAATATATGCATAGTTTTTAGTTAGTTTATAGTAGGGATTTTTCCATTTACACTAACATAGCTATAAATATATAGTTGAAAACTGAGAGTTACCCATCATATACACCACCAATGTCAACAAATGCACCTTGGTAAAGGTGAAGAGTAGTCACTTTCCCTGCGCAAATCTGCATAATCCAGTTTCAAAAAATTAGTCCTTCAAGGCAAATTCTTTCAATATGCGACTGCAAAGTGGGAAAAGAAAGCTTCATCTCATATAATTTCGTAAGGTATGAAATGATAGTGAGATAACTTAGTGCAGGGTTATAATATGGAGAAATTTCAAAATCTTTTCTTTATTACAACAAGTTCCCAAGAAAACTGCAGATATTTAAGATGGTATTATTATACACACCCTGACCAGAATACATTACAGTCCTAATTCAGTTACTATTAACCTTTTTGTATTTCTAATTATATGAATTAGAATTATATTAAGTATATAGCTATTTTAGGATTGAAAGTGGCTCAAAACCATATCAGTGGACATGTTGTAACCACTCAATAAGCAACATCCTAGGAGAAACAATTCAAGCCTTTCAAGGTGTAGTGAGTCTAGAAAATCAATTATGGCTGAAATAGAGTGTATAATCCAGTACTTTATAAACATATTGTATTCTTTATGTTCACAGAGAATGGTTGCTAGGCTGTTGAATCAAACTCATAATTTCGAAGGTCAACACTTTTATATCAGCAATGGTTAGGGTCCACCCAGAGCAAATCCATTATGCCATTCGATTTGTTAGTTTGAATACTAATTTACCAGATTGAAACATGTATTATTCCAAGTTCCCAAGTCATCAAGTCGATCGGAGTGTCTTAATATGAAATAACGTAAACTTGGGAAAAGTTATTAACTCATTATGACCAACTTACCTGTCCAGGATAATAGAAAGGAAGCTCGAGCTGCACACGCAAGGAATATGTTAGCTAGATTACAACCTAATGAAAAATCAAACTGAAAGAAATGGTCATAGAAAGTGCAACAGCATACCATGTCTTCTTTGTAATCTTTGCCACGTTTCCTCCTACCCGGGTAATCATCCTGGTCATACTGTAATGAACATTAAGAGTTTGGGGATTAATAATAATCGATAAGCTGAGAACAGGTAAGCATAACGTGTTCAGCAGGATGTCATTCCCAATTTAATTGTGCTAAGCACAAAATGTAGCAACTTGAACAGTTTTGGTGATGTAGACTTGACACATATCTTAAGTTTCTTTCTTCTTTATTTGGCATAACTGAATTTTCTTGCAAGCTTCAACAAATTTTCTACTTTTTTCTTAAATCTCAGTCAATCTTAAGAACACAAGGTATTAGAATGGCAATCATATTAAAATTGGAAACGACATGGATGGTCACAATAGAACAACAACCTAACAACAAAACTGTTTGAATGACGCTGATCCAGAACATATGATTGGTTTACACTATATCGAGTTGTAACTCCCATGTTCACAAAATTTTCATTTTGATCAGGAATTATTTCTTTAACCTGGATTAGACATTAATACATTTGGCTTGTGGAAGATTCATTTCATACTTAATGCCACGTCGGTACATTGCTCTGGTCTAGAAGGACAAGTATAATAGTATGGTATTTAGTGTTTTTAGATGAAGGTAAGACTGAAGCATCAAAACTCTAGGAGTGTACTACTACACTAGCAAAAGTAGAAATAGAGAAATCGATAACATAGTTCAAAACTCCTCTACTAGTCTTCCCCATAAGGTACTAGAAAAGATTAGCTCTTAATCTCAATAATAATGTCACATGCATGAATGACTGTACACTTATTCTATTCAAGCTGCCTAGCATTACTCATATTCTATTCTTACTTATTGTTGTAAATGCAAATTGTATTCACACCATGGTCAGATGGTCTACTTGTTGTGAGTCGCATATAATCCTTGAAATTGTAATGAGTATCTCATAACAGTCATTACCAAAAGAGACGTACATAATTATAAAAGATATTAAATTCAAACCTCATATGACTCTTTCTCCAATCTATCCTTATTCGCCGCAACCCACTCTTTATACTGCTTCAAAAACACTTGATACCTTTCCAAACACAAATCATCAGTATTCTGACTTGACTTCTCTACATCATCCAAATCAACTCTCACTGCTTGCAACTTATGCGCTTCGCGTATAAAAGCCAACTCTTTCTCATCAACTTTCCAATCCCTCGGTGGCCAATCTCTTGGCGGCAAATGTCTAAGAACCAATGGACCAGCCCAAGTAGTCTTCAAAGGTTCCATAATCTCTCCTTGAATCTCAAATTGCTTAGCTAAATACTCATCTTCAGTTAATCCACTTTCTTCCATTTTCTTCTTTCTATACTTTGGACTTAACATCTTAAAAGCTTCAATAGCTTCAGGTGTTTTAAGTGGTACTTCTTCACCTTCATTTAAACTCTTTCTAGCAAAATCAGCTTCAGGAGTTAAGATTTCTTCCCATGGTGCCCAACCTCTTTCAATCCAATTCTTTCGACGAGCTTCATCTTCGGATTCTTTCTCTTTCGCACCAAAATTCTCTAGAAATGTTTCGTCGACAGGGAATTCGTCGGAACTGAATGCTTTCACGGTGAAATTTCCGGTGAGAAATTGAAGACGACATGAGTGATTTGATTTAGGGTTTTGGAGATTTGAAGAAGAAGGTTTAGTTAGGGTTTTACGAGCGTGAAGTGGAAAGAGAAGAAGATTAGGAGTTGTTTGGAGAGTTTGCATTATCGGGAAATGAAGATGGAGGGAAATGTTTGTCGCAATACAACCGATATATGATACATGGTAGATAAAAGGCTTTTTTTATTAATGGGCCGAATGGGCTATCCGCCTAGGTTGATGGAAAGGCCTCGTTTTAAAATATTTGGACCCTGTAGTTTGAAAGTTAACAGTGAAAATGAACCTTTCAGAATACAGTATAACCCGATAATTTAATACACGATTAATTAATAAT
>JABWDY010012750.1:6981-18088 GCA_013358455.1 Thalictrum thalictroides | reverse complement strand
CATGGGCCAAAATGAATCTGTTTTTTATTCATACAGTAAGCAGCATTTCCTAACTGTTGCTGTTCTTTTTTCTATGATGTTAAAATTGTTGTCCAGCATCCAAACATTTGCAGTAAATCTGTGATTGTGTCATAGACGCTGCAACTGGAGAGAGATCAACATCATCTTGCCAAAAATTGAGGTAACATTACAAAATATCCCGATATATCCCGATATATATCGGTTTTCCAACAAAACGATATCAATAAATACCGATAGTATCAGGTTGAATCTATCAGCATAAATCGGAATATGTTCGATATTTATTGAAAAATACTGATATTTTTCGATTTTAAATAAATTTTTCTAAGATTCTTCAAAATATTTCACGATAATATTCGATACATTATGATATATACATTACGATATATCCCGATGCATTTCGATATGTTCGATACATTCAATATTCACTGATACGCATTTTGACAAATATCCACCAATAGGTTTCGATCTCGATTTATCCAATTTTTGGAGATCGATAGATTGTTCAATACTGATATTTTGAACTATTGATATAACTAGTTGTTTTCTCTAAATTTGCACCCCGGAAAATTTGCAGAATATTTTCTCTATCAGAAAGTATTGTGCGGTTAAGAAAACATAACTAAAACAGCTTTTCGAAGAAACTTCATTCAATTATCTTGTACAATAAAAGTCCCCTATTTCCTACAATTTTTTTTAATCTTAAACTACACGGCATCGTTCAGTGTGACCATCCAAAGACATTTACAAAATACTGTATTAAACATATTCCCAATAGGTACAGTGGAATCCATAAAGTAGAGCACGTCAGGAAAACTGTTATTCTACAAATTTGCACTTCTCTCCCTACATGGAAGCAAGAAGCTCTTTCATTCCTGCAACAGATGGTATCGTTTCATTTGGGTAAATCTTGGCAACAAGTTGGGCAAAGCTTTCATACTTATCCAGAAACTCCTTCTGCCATGGAAAGAACAGTTCTCATTAGTAACACACTTTTCTTATATTGTGCAAGTTAGCATAATCATTGAATATAACAAAACACCATAATTCTCAAGCATAACATTGTCAGCAGAAGTAGAAGGACAAGCTAGGTTAGGCATCAGAGTTTTTCTATATTAAAAAAAAAATGCACACCACTAGTTAGCCCCTCCTTTACTATATTGTCCATCTGCACAAAAACTTCAGCATAAACCTTTTTGCTTTGATGGATACCTTTAAATAAAAACTTCAAACATCCATTTGAAAAAACTATGACAGGAATTCAACTTGCAACATATGGTGCAGCCAAATGGTCAAGAAAGCGATAAAGTAGGACGATGCCTTTTGCATATAAGATAGCTAACAGCCTAACACACCAACTAGCTAGGTACCCCAGCTAGCACTAATGGCACAACTTCCCCATCACACTTAATAAGGATAAACAAGGTTAGAATAAAAACAACGTAGAGCATCCTTGTGGACGCCAACAAACAAAGACCAGTCTAACCTTGCATTTATCCCATAAGGATGGTAATAACTCCTCCGAAGTTAAATTCTTTTGTAATTTCCTATACATAGCCGTGATGGACTTATCAACCTGTGTCATGACAGCCAAGATAATTCAGCCAAAACAAGTCAAGAACTGGTAAAAGAGGTTAAAGAAGTTCTCCTAAAACTTACCCCAGATAAACTTGTTTTTATCATCTTCCTTAGATCCATTTTAGATAAACCAAGTTGGAAAGGGATCTGAACATCATTATAGAAAACAATAAGCCACAATGATTTGGCCAGCTTAGACCAGTAAAAATATATCATCCGTTAAACATCTCTGGACATAAGCACTATTTAAACATATCTACAGTATCTGTAAAGGTAAAACGCGTAAAAGAATATATGAAAACATGGGAAGGAAAACTCGAGCATATAGACTTGCAACCATAGTCCTCCAAAGGAAAATATCTCATGGTATCCACACATAACAGGCCTACTCCTCCCCATACCCAAGGAATTGAGCTTGTGAATGGCGTACGCCTAGTTTAAAACACAGTGTGTGTTCACTGTGTTGTACATCAGTATGTATTTTGTCTGTTGCATAACATTTTTAACTTCAATTTTGAAACTGTTGAGATGTTTAGTCCCACACTGGACACTGTCAGGGTCTAACAAATTCCTAGGCTACACCGCTCATTGCCAATTGGTTTTGAATTAGACCCCCAGAATTTTGACATGTTATCGGAGCGGGATTTTATTTTGCACCAAAAGCCCATGTATGTTCCACATCACCCGTTTAATGAATCCACGTGTTAGGCTGAAAGTCATGCCTCATAGGAGCGTGTTGAGATTTTGGAGGTCCAACTAAAAACCAGTTGGCAATGAGTGGTGCAGACCAGAAACTTATATATTACTAGCAATGTCCAATGTGGGACTAAACATCTCAACACACCCTCTTGTGTGTGTCATGACTTCAACCTAACCCGATGATTCATTAAATGGGTGATGTGGAGGATATATGGGCCTTTGGCCCAGAATAAAAGCCCGCTCTGATACCTTGTTAAATTTTTGGGGGTCCAACTCAACACCAATTAGCAATGAGTGGTCAGTGGTGTAGCCCAGAAAATTATATATTACTAGCAAGGCTCGGCAATGTCCAATGGGGGGACTAAACATCTCAACAGAAACAATATCAAATGTTAAGCATGCTTCTTCCTTTTTAACTTCTTTAAGAATTAGTTCATTTTGAATTTTGAACTACTAATTCATCCGCCAATATATTACCAAAAAGTCGAAAACTAAGTGATAAGGGTTTTGTGAAATCTTCTAGGATGTTAATTGGTAAAAGTATTGGAGTTGGTTGAATATATTTACCGAAATAACCCAATCCTTTTTTTAAAAAAGATAGTCAACAACTAAATACAGCATGTTAGAAACTGTCATTTTCTGTTAAAGTCACCACCACACAGTCAATAAATATCTAACTAAACTCCATGACCTTATTTCTCTAAATGCCAGTGTAGCTTAATATATTCTCAAATCTCAACACACCATTTAAATTTGTTGAATCAAACCATCATAATATTGTATTTAGGGTAGAGCTGTGCTACCTGTATTAACTCGATGTACAGTATTTTGTATAAACACCCTCACTCACACATGATCAAAGTTATCAGCCAACAAAGGCTTTCATAATATTTCGTTTTTACAGAAAAAATTTAGATGAATTCTGACTTTCTCTATTCCAGATAACCATGATGTCAGCAGAAATTCAGTTTTCGATTTTTCAACACAAAAGATCTTGAGTATAAATCATAGAGAAGTAAAAGATCTCAATATGTATCAAAATAATCATATTTCTCAAAAGTCCACAATGAATCATTCAGATTTTCTGTCAACATGCCAGATTAGGATTTTGATGATAAACAGTACTTTCTTAAAGAATTTTTTCTCAGAAAACAGATAGAAACGCGTTTGTTATCATTTTTGTATGATTTTGAACAAAATTCTTTCTAGATAAATAATTGCAGATAAATTTATCATCATATGCATGTGGAAGTAATTGTTCAGATAAAAGGATATTATCATATAAGTATTCAATTTACAAACCTCCTCCGGTGTGATTGTATACATCAAATCCTCAATTTTTCGAGCAAATTGAAAGAGTCTTTCGAATTGCTGAAAATTGCAAGTCACAGAACAGTACATTCAGTTATTAATAGATGGAAGCTTACTGGAGGTTCAAATTTACACAAACAAAAACAGTGAGAGTGAAATGGGCACAGCATAGCGAAAAACAAGAGACAATACTTACAAAATATATGATCATATTGATGTGGCGTGTACATGCTTGTTCATAGGATTCGCTTGCCTGGTGATAAAACTTTGCTAATGTGGGCACCACATTAGCTAAGTCATATAGACTGCACAGCAATCACTTCAAATCAGCATGCTAAGCATGATAGGAATTGAACATATATACAGACACTATTTATGCAATTATATAGATCAACCTCAAAAGTCAAACCAATGAAAGAAGAAGTAGAGTAACTTCTACTTTTACCTGTTCTGAAAGGCTGCATAGTTCTCTAAAAGCACAATATCTGCGACTTTTGGGTCAGTTTGTGCGATCTTTTCCAAAGTTGCAAACATAATGCTAACCTGTGGAAACTTCAGATGTTAGCTACATGCTTCAAAAAGCATCATTCATATTATGCCAACTTCAAACTTCAGGTAAAAATAATTCTTCTGCACCAGCATTTAACCCCACATCGCTCTTTCAGTTATGCAGTACATTAGAAAAGAATCTATTCGTTATACTTAGAGCATAACATTCTGATCTCAACTAATATATTTGGTTCTTATCAAGAATCTTAAGACTAGGTAAAATATGACCCAAAATAATATGTAGTAACAGACCTTGGAGAATATTTAATATGTATATATTGGCTGCAAGGGATCAAGAGACACCAAGACCTCTCGGTGTAGCCAGTATTGCATAAGTTGTATTATAAAGAGAACCTCATTCTCAGATTAACAGTTTAAAAGGGCATAGCAGAAACATTGGTAACTCGTAATGAGGTAACTTTGCAAATAAAGTCAAATTTCAAATTAGGTAATAAATTCATTTGCAACTGGTCTTCATCAATCGCTAGTTCTATTGATTGTTTTTGTTGAATGTTGACCCATCTAGACAGAAAAAAGTATATGTTATAAGATAAACCCTTACAAATTTAGTGTATGCCTGATCAACCAAATCTCTTGATTGTCCCTGGATGTACTGTTCCATTCGTGTTGCAAGGGTTGCAAATCTGTGACAGACGTATCATATCAACACCAACTAGATGATAACCACTACAAAATAACAATGTAAATGAAATAAAATGAACATATACGGTCAATTGAAGTCTCCACTGAGAACAATATCAATTCCAAAATTTTACACACCTAATATAGTACACCTCATGGGATATTGTAATAAGTCGATAACAACAAACCGAGCACAATACATACACAAAATTGCCAAACTAAATTGCTCAATAAGACATGTCTACCTAGACTGTTCTTTTCTTTTTTTTTCGTCACTAAGTTGTAGATATCTTATGCAAGCTCCATATTAAATAAAAATGCATGTACATCTTGGAAAGGCCAACAGCTAAAACTGGGTCACTTTCTGATTGTTCATCGTGACTCTTCAGTAATTAAATCAGAGCTTCCAATAGCACATCCAATAGAAGCGACATGGGTTTGGTCCCTGTGTAGATGGAGAGACAGAAGATTCAAGATTCCAAGAGATGGTACTTTTGTCGGCTTGTCGCTCTCCACGAAGGTCTTCTAATCCTATGGTGCAAGCAATGCAGGAGTACCATTTTATGCCTTCAGAGACTTTTGGTTTTTCCTGGGAGGATAATATTTTGGGAACTTGATGCAAGTATGTATGATTTCTTTCAGTATTATTTAATTGTTAATGCCAAGGTTACTCCTAAGGTGGCAGCTGTTGTACTTAACCTTTACATCAACAAAATTGTTAGTTAAACTCTCAAAAAAAGGTGAATCATTGTCTGGTTCACTTAAATCAAGAAAGATTAAACATTACTGATATTAGAAAACCACACCCCATCATCTTACCTTGGGATATATGACAAAACACCCATCTGCCGAACATTACGTTCATTTCGCTCAATCTGGTGACAAGCTTCATCAACAAACTGAACGCAGACAATAACTTGTACAAGTTAATATCACCGATAAGAAAGCTTTGACAATGAGAATGAAATACAGAAGAGAAAAATATCAACGTAGCACAAGGATCATAACACACCCGATTAAACTGCAAGGAGATTTTTGACTCCAAGTCATCAAGCAAACGACGCACAAAGCCTGCGGCATCAGCTTTCTGACCAGAAAGATAGCGTTCTGTGATTCCATGCATTGATATGCAACGCAATGGGTCAATCTTGTATGCCCAATCTACCACAGCGTAAAAGTCTTCCTAAAATTCCATAAAAACATCAAATATTAAGACAACTTAATGGTGAACTTTAAAGAAGACCCAGATCAGAAACAGCTTAGCAATGCTTATTGGTAAGAAACAAGAACTGACAAAAGGACTCTTATTTCTTAAAAGGCCAAAATACCCATTTGATACTGTGATGTACTTCTGTCAACATGCTTCTTAAGTTCAAACAGATCTTTATGTTTTTAGGAATTGTTTCTATCAACTTTATATATTTCCTTATTATGTGTTCCATAGGTTCACTATATTAATATTTCTCATGATCTAAAGTAGTTCTAAATTCAATTTAAAAGCATTATCTCTAATGTTATAAGTCTGTGGAATGGATCTTTTTACTCCCTTCCATTCAGTCTAAACACTAAGCATCAGACAATTCGAGTAACTTTAATCTTCGCTCATGTGGTTTTCCTCTCACTCAGGTGGAAGCTCAACTTGTACATTCCTCCTAGTTGGTATTATCAGAGTGGCACGTGATTAAACATCTTCATCAAAAAGCTCTCAACTAACCTCTAGACGAATCTACGAAAACACAATCCGATTCTTACTATTCTTATACTGAACATCGATCACGACATACTATTTAATTACAGTAAAAGATCCTAACCTTGTGCTATATTTAGTATATACCTCTATAAAGCTAATCAAGTATGATGTTTTCACTCTGGAAAAATGCCTTTTAGGTTAGGTAAGCTTACAAGTTCTGAAACCTCCACAGTGGCTCTAGTGATGGATAACACAGGGAAACAACCTTACCAGACCTTGTGACATTATTTTGCTGCCAGAGATTCTGACATTATTGTGATTTTCTTAACGCATATAGCCCAAAACTAATTACATGCCAATTTTAAGACCCATGTAGAAAAGAATTTTAAGACAGATAGGCAAAACATATTCACATTAAATTGTCATCCAAATTCGGTCTAAAATAGTTGTCAGTACCGCCTTCTTGGTATCTAGTATAATCATTAATCCATTCCTCTCGTACATTTAAAAACACAAAATGACATTTTCATTTTCACGGGTTTAGTTTGGGAAAGCCGTCATGAGTTTTGGATATTTAATGGTAATGCACTACTTGTTAATTAACAACATAAATCAGTTCCAAAGTTTCATTGCAATTTCCTTCAAGGGATCAAGCTCTTGCTCAGGATTAGATGGCTCTCATATAAAGAAACAAATTGATTGACACATGAAAGTGTTTTGAAAAGTACTTGGATTCCATCAAGCAATTCTTGAAGAGATTCGTTTAAAGTCCCCAGCTCTGCAGAATTGCCTGCAAATACAACATTTCAATCCACAGAAACTTAACTTGCCATGAGCCCATGAGTAAGAAAAAAGTAGTTTAAAAAACTAGAAAGAGAATAAACAAACATGTAGGTTTACCAGTTTTACTGTCATTATCATCGATGTCCATAATGCCCAAATCATCATCGTTGGGATCATTGTCACTGGGTCCAGTTTTACTACCATCGCTGTGGCCTCCAGGTGGAACTAGTGCGGGAACTTCGAAGCACATAAAGTGTGCAAAGAAGGAACTCTGTTGTTTGAGTGATAGAACAGATTACGGTTCAATGCAATAAGAGGCATCTTTTAGGATTTAAAGAGAGAAATTAGATTACACAACCTCATCCACAAGGAGTGGAATAAATATTGTGAGCATCTTAGCATACGCCTCTGAAACTGTAGAAGTGTCTGCACTGTTCACTGTTTGATTGGAACCACTTGAAGCTTCAAGCCAGACTGATGGGTTTCTTGGTGCTTTTGTACTGGCACGAAGCTCATTTGCAAATTCACGAGCCTGCAAATAACAGAAGGTATCAAAAAACATTTCTTCAACTTCTCAACCCCTAAGCCATTCGATCTTTCTAGCAATTAAGTTCAAAATTCTTGTGCAAACATCAGAAACAGTATACATATCCCTAAACTAGATTTACAATATACATGCACATATATGTGATGGGTGGAACTTGGGAGTGTCTGATTATAGACCTAATGGTGGCAATTGGGCTTTTATCCTTACGGAATAATATACCAGCCCTAGCTGTATCAAACTTATTCAAGTTCAATCCAAGGAATATCTCATGGCTTTAATACTACTTGATTTCACCCTTGCAAACATGACAAATCAAGGGATATAGATTATGGAACATGCTCTTAATTGTGTTATATATAAGATTGCAACATGCAATCAATATCATAGGAATATCATAAGTGATACAATGTGTACTTAGATGTTACAAAAATAGATTTCTAATTACTTAGATGTTACAAAAATAGATTCCTAATTATTTAGTAGAGTGTGCTATACCTCTCGCCGAAGAAGCAAATTAAGGGAATGACAATATGCATTTCTTAATGGCCCCAAACAATTTTTATCAAGACTCTGTAGTCAGTGAAAACAAAATACAGAATTAGAAAAGGAATGGGAAAGAAGAAATGGAAGGATATAGGCACATTTCTGTGAATGAGTTGAGACCTTTAAGTGTTGCAAAAGACGTGCATATGTCCTGCATTTATATCGCAGATCAGCATGATCAGGCCTCTTCAACTGACCACGCTGTGTAAATCGAAGCAAATTAACAAATATTAGTAATCCTTGAATGGTAGTCAAGAATAATAACTTGTGAGTGATGCACAATAGAATAATGTTAAACCTGAGAGAAGTAGCTCTTGTCACTAATCATAAAATCCACCAAACTAGAGAAGTAGTTTCGCAAGAACTCAGATGCTCTCCGAACAAATGTGGTTTTAAGTTTTTCAAGCTCTGAACGCTTCTCTTTAACCTGCATGAAATATACTGTTCATAGTCATTAAAAGGAAAAAATATCCACATTCAACAATGTTCAAAGGAGACAAAAATAATCAATTCAATACTTGGCCACTACAACGTAGCCTTGTAAATTATTAACTTTCAGCCAAGCGAATGCACTCATATTGGATATCTAATATATTTTGGAGCTTCCAATTTATGTCATTAATTTATTGAATATCCAAGGACGGTTCTTCCAGCCAAAATATGAAAAGTGTGTTCTAGTCTTCTCGATTTTTATATGGAAAGATTCGTCTTTGATTGGGCATCTTTAACGCGAGGGCTTACGAGACTCTTGGACTGTAGATTTTTTGCACTTGTTGTTGTTGTGTGTCTCTCTTTTCCTCCTTCGTGTATCAGGACGTCCAGTCCTTCTACCAATTATGAGTGAAATATCTCAACTTTATAAGCGACCCTCAAAATAGAAACATACAGAATTGGAAGCTCGTCACATTGTCAAAGCTTTCATGAAGTTACATAAGAGAAATTGGATGATATTCAGACTGCCTAGTCAAAATCTCATATAATATCCTGCAAAGTGGTTCCTAGTTTTGAAAACAGATTAAAGTTTTACAACTGTGGTCGAAAACTCGAAATAACATTTTTGCTCTCATAAATGGTAATTTGGGTAAAGATTCTTCAAAATGGTAATTTGCTTGAGATAACATTTTTGTCAAAATCACACTCCATTGGAAGTTATACATTTTGGGTAGCTTTATTAAAATTGGTAATATTGAACTTTTGAAATGCAAAAGAAAAGCTCAAATTGAACGGGGTCAAAGGGGATTCGAATTTGCCACATTCAGAAGTTGTACTATGAAAGAAACATTTTAGAAAAGTGGGGTTGTGAACAATGACATATATGTAGATATGAAGTATGATACACAAAGCAAAATCTGGAGCAAAATGAAGTATGAACTTAAGGTAAGGACAACATTCTTTTGGAGGTAAACGAGCAGAGTATATTCATATAAAAAAGTTCAGTACAAGGTGTGCCGAGGGATGAGAAATCTCTCGGTCAAACAAACATGCAAACCAAACAAGATGAAAACTACAGTTAAAAACTACATCAAGGACCACCACATACAGAGTCCTAAGAGAAAACAAATGAAGCATAAGGATGAGGTATCCTAGCTTAGAATATATTTTTCATAGAAGGTAAATTCATACTAATAAAGGCTCATACAAGCAGTGCCAAAGGATGAGGTATCCTAGCTAGTAACACAAACTACAAACTTAAATAAAGACTACGACACAAAGATACAAGGTCACAACTCGCAAAAATAGAGCCTCTCAGGAATACCAGAAAGCCTTGCCATCACTTGCACCTAAGGAAATGTCATAACTCATTTTTAAGAAGCTGATATTTTAAAGAAGTTTTATTTTAGAACTCACACATAGATTTATAATGAAAACTAAGGTGAATCCAAACACCAAAGGAATATATTCTGAAACTTTTGTCACATTCGGAGAGGCATAGGCCTGGCAACATGTCCCCAAATTTGTTTGCATGGAGATGGTTATAGGCAGTTTTGAACATATATGTTCTAAGCAGGTCATCATGTGCTAAGGAACAAAGACATGTGCCTTATTTGTTTACAACTTTACATGGAATAAGTTGGCTGAGTATAGATATCATGGGTAATTATTAATATACATGAACACAATGGGGACATATATAGTAATAAATGTATGAGCCATCCAGAAATAAATAAACAAATAAATAAAAACTAGAAGAGACATGAAGACATACAGCTTTCATCTTGGCATAGGAAGGATCCAGTTTTGGAGCTTCTAAACTCTGTAACGCATTAGTCAACCATTCACATGCTTCAACATTTTGAAGCATCCTTGCCTCATCAAATGAACCTCCAGTTAGAGATGCTGCATACTGCTTACCAAGCAAATGATGTTAGAAGCTCATAAATCATAAGGAAGGGATGTGGTCTGAGTTGATACAATTCTCAGAATGGAAGCAAGTGATGGAACATCATGTATGAAACACATACCTCTGAAGGGACGCGCAAACGTTCAAGAAGTTTATCTAGCTCCTTGATAAGTGATTCATTATTTACAGACTGCATCTCGAGCTTATTATTACGGGTTTCTATCTGAACAAGAAAGCAAATGGACAATTGTAATTTAAACCATAAGAGAAGGCCATGATCTAGTAAGGCTGTAAGAGGCATGCAATCATCCAAATTATCTGGTTAGAACTGTTCAGAGTGATTATGAAATGAAAAAATAAGGTACGCTTTATGTCCCATAATTTTTTATTTTTTATAAATAAA
>JABWDY010012738.1:1878-14544 GCA_013358455.1 Thalictrum thalictroides | reverse complement strand
TTTTTTGTTTTATCAAAAATACAAAAAATACTTTTCAAACTAAAAAAAAAGGATCAAATACTTTTCTTTCTTACTCAAAATTCTCTACACTAACTACCCTTATTGCCTCTTTTTAATGATTTGTACTTAGTTTGAATTTAATATACTCTCTTTCTCTTTGTGTTTATTGAAATTTTAGTAAAAAATGGAAGTATGTTCATCATCTTCTTCAACTACTTCTACTTCTAATTATTATTCACCTTTATCAATTCACTCTTCAATGGATTTAATTCATACCCGTCATCATCATATTCGTTCTATTTCTCTTCCCAATCATCGTTATTCACCAAATAAACCCTTTTTTCTACCTCCCCTTCTTTCCTCTTCTTCTCATTCTTCTTCTTCTTCCTCTTCTTCAATTTTTGGTTTTTCTATTCCTAAACCAACTCCATTGTCTCGATTTAATCGAAAACCTTTTCGAAGAATTTCTGCGGTATTTGAAAAGTTCACTGAACGTGCTATTAAAGCTGTGATTTTCTCTCAAAGAGAAGCTAAGGATTTGGGTAAACAAATGGTATTTACCCAACATTTATTGTTGGGTCTTGTAGCTGAAGATAGAGACCCTGATGGGTTTCTTGGATCAGGCATAACAATTCAGCAGGTTCGCGATGCAGTTCGTGCTATTTGGAATGATGATAATGAAAATGGACCATCTACTACCTCCAGTATTGCCACTGATATCCCCTTTTCCATTAGTTCCAAGCGTGTTTTCGATGCTGCCCACGAGTATTCGAGGAGTCTGGGTTATAATTTTATTGCTCCTGAGCACATTTCCATTGGTCTTTTCACCGCCGATGATGGAAGCGCTGCCCGAGTCCTTAAGAGGTATACGCACCTATTCTTTTGGTTTTACCTTTTAGAACTGTTCATATGTATAACTTGATTTCTTTAAAACGTACTGCTTGATTTGAAAAATATATCATTGTGATCACTCTAATGCCGTTATCACACCGAGTCACCGACCCTACATTGTTCTCATTTTTTTTTGTTACACCTTTAATATCAAAACATGTTATCTGCCATTCATTCCTTGAGTACCGCATTACCTGCAATTGTAGCGTAATCCTGCCACATCGCTTTACAACTCTGAAGTCTGATCATCCATTTATAAATCTATGTGCATAAGAATTTTGGAATTCGAATACTCATTATAAGTGAACCACTGTATTAGCTTGATAAATTTAAACTCCTAAAGGAAAATAAAACTATACGCCCAACAAGATTTTCGCTACGTGAACGTGTCTAACAACTGGTTATATCAAACAAATGGCAGTTGTACAAGTCACGATGTCTTAGATAGGATGATTAAATGTATCTTGGTAGTGTTTATCTCTAGTAAGTAGTAACAGTTATTCCCTTTATACTTGATCTTGGTAGTCTGTTGATTTTTTTATGATCCAATGTATCAAAGAGCATAATGTCGTACTCTTTAGCAAATATTTATAGCGATAAACTTAGAGAGGCTAAAGCTAAGAGTACATCATTCAATTTTGTAACTTCTACGAATTTATCAAATGATACAGAATTTTTTTTGATAATCCCCTAAATTTTCATAAATCAGGACTATTACCATTTATCTTTGTTCTTTTCTTTTTGAAACACAATTTCTGCATTGTCAATTTAAATACACTCTCATTCAAAAGATCATTCTATTGCCTTGACTATTGCCATCTAACTAATTGCATTACTATATACTGATCCACCATACTGAAAATTCTTAAATTTTACTAAATCATCAAAAGTCATGTTATAATGAAAGTATAATAAAGGTTGCTGACAATAATTCTGAGTGGATCTCTCAAAGAGATATCCTGGCATTTGAATTTTGAATAAACATTATAAGATAAACTGATCTTTCCTGAGAAGATGACTTCAAACTCCTAAAGCATCTCTCAAATAGTTAAATTATATATTTGGAAAACTTTTCATACAAGAAGCCTAAATTCCTAGCTGCAGATGACCCTTTGGCTCAATGGTTTGCATCCCTGCTTGCAGCTGTACCAGGGAGTTTTACTCTTTTAACTATTACGAGTTAAATATTGAATGGTGGATTAGTCTGCAGGCCTTATTTTGCTAGACTCCTTTTTTGATACCCTATGGTTCTGGTTTCTTTGTGTGAAGGGTATGTGTGTGGCATCTTAGGAAGACTGTATTAAAAGCAAGTCTTCATAGAGCGACATGATACTCTGACGACCTGGAAGCTGTGTGAATGCTTGGGTGACTACAACAATTATAATGTTGCCCTGAATATGGTTTCATGATTATACTTCCGGGAGGAATGATTGCCTTAGCCCCCATCGTAATAAATAAGAAGCCTATATGGCTATATCCCTAGATCCCTGATGTGGACATGAGCTATTTTGCCGTGGTTATAAAATGTGTCATTGCCATTTCTTACAAGTTGTGCCCTTGTACATGATACTAGATGGCTTGATTCTTGTTGTTGGAGAATAGGGCTTATAGCCTTACACAATGGTGATTTCTTTCTTCTTGTAGATGAATTGGGCAAATAGGCAATAATTGATAAAATTTGTTTAGGGATCCTGTTTATGGTTAGACCTTTTGCTTTGGATATGAGAGTTCCAGTGAGTAAGTGAGGCAAACTGAGAACTGTACATTGAGAATTTCTGTGAGGCGATTCTTTGAATTGGTTGCTTTTTCAATTTAATTATTGCATTAAAAGCTGTTTGTAGGTATACTAAGTTTATGTGCCCTGGTTTTGATGGCGAGAAACCATCAACATTGTAATTAGGTGTTTTCCTCTTTTGAGGTTTGGTGCCCTGTTATTATTAGGGGTATAATTTCATGCCAATATGTGTATCAAGTAGGTTGGATGTGCACAAGTTTGTTCTCTCTATTCATCCATGCTTTTCAGTTCTTCCCTCACTTTACCAGTGGTATTATTGTAACGTCATTATCTTCTTTTCCTAGTCTCGTAAATTGATTTTTACAACTTTAGAAAGACATGTCTACTGGACTCCTTGTAGAATAACAATACTGTGAGTTCTGGAAATGCTTATGGTATCTATGACTCTGTAATATTTTGGTCTTAAGAAAGGTGAGGTTTAAAAGCGCACTATAAAGTGAGTTAAGGCCACATGAAACTTGGTTTTTTTAACGAAGTTTGGTAATTGTTGTCGATAGTAGATTTCAATCTCAGTCTGCACTTGATTTATTTTGGAGTTTGTCAATAAATAGATAATATCATGCAGAGACTCCCTATGGGTTTTAGAATTTTACTGTTGGAATGGTCTTTTGAATATATGTTCATGAGGAAGAAGAGGTATCATTGTGAGTAAGGGAGAAGTTTCAGATTTACAATTATCTTATAGTATAACTGCAATCATTGCTTTAGGGTTTGGGGTCTGTTTGATTAGTCCTGATGAACTGAATTACAGGGACAGAGGTGTTATTCTGGTATATGATGTCAGAGAAGAACAGAGGAAGAGGAAAGGAAATTAAAGCTTTCCTCTCATCTTCTTCTGAAAATTATTACCGAGAAATTAGTTTCCCAATCAAACCTACCCTTAGATTATAAGCGCTGAGATTTGTTTATTAAATTGGCAGCGTGGGTAAGAAATGAAAGGGAATTTGTTTAAGAGGGAGAAACAAATTCATGCTGTATATGAAATCGTTATGTGAGTCATCAGTCATGTAGGAATGTGATATCTTGTGAACTCACCTTCATTATGAATGAAGACAAAAGAAGAGACCGTCGTTTGATGCTATGGGAGTGGAAACAACCTATACGGGCTGATTTCTTCTTACAATCAATGTTACAGATCTGGAAAAACATTGTTACTGTTGAAGAATCCTAATCATGAAACATATATTGATGACAGATTGGGAGTAAACTTAAATCACTTGGCATCTGTAGCGGTTTCTAGACTTCAAGGAGAGCTTGCCAAGGATGGTAGGAAACCATCTGCTTCATCGAAAGACACGCCTAAAAATTCTGAAAAACTTGCCGCTGTAAGATCATCAGAAAAGAGAAAAGGTAAAAAGCATTTATTCTTTCTGCATTCTGGTTGGTTAGACTGATTAAAGAAAATTTTGATATTTTTCATTTATTCAGAAATGGTTTTGAATAGTTTCTTTGATTGATTTACCAATACTAAAATGTTTCCGGATGCTCACTATCTTTGCTTGTTTCACTCAGAGAAAAGCGCTTTGTCCCAGTTCTGTGTGGATCTTACAGCTCGAGCTGATGAAGGACTTATCGATCCTGTAATTGGTCGAGAAAATGAGATTCAAAGAATTGTTCAGATCCTTTGCCGAAGAACTAAGAATAATGCAATTCTTCTAGGTGAGCCGGGGGTTGGCAAAACTGCAATTGCAGAAGGGCTGGCCATTAGTATTGCAGATGGAGATGTTCCTGTATTTCTTCTGGTGAGTTTTATGCCTTGTTTACAAGTTTGTTTGTTTTTTACTTATAAATCACTACTTTCACATCTTTCTTACGGCTCAAGAAAAAATCAGTCTCCACCACCGCAATAAACAATAGAGAAACATGTGACACAGATTTAATTTTTCTATGTGCAGGCAAAACGCATAATGTCCTTGGATATTGGTCTGTTAATGGCAGGTGCAAAGGAAAGGGGAGAATTAGAGTCACGGGTTACTTCCTTAATCAGTGAGATTTTGAAAGGAGGTAGCCACCACTTCTGTAACATCTTCAGCATCAGTTAAACTATTTCATGATCTCCTACTATTGTGCTAAATGCAGGTAATATCATCTTATTTATCGATGAGGTCCATACACTTATTGGATCTGGCACAGTTGGAAGAGGAAGCAAAGGTTCAGGTCTTGATATTGCCAATTTATTAAAACCTTCACTTGGGAGGGGTGAATTACAGGTAATCCTCATGTTATGTAACTCATCTGTTACATTGCCTCTAAAGGAGGCTGAAATTTTTGTTTGACACGTTATCTTCCGAAATTTCTTCATGGAGTTATATTGTAAATATACGTTTTGTAGTGTATTGCATCTACAACTGTGGATGAACACAGGATGCATTTTGAAAAGGATAAGGCATTAGCTCGGCGCTTTCAACCTGTGTTGATAAATGAGCCCACTGAGGTAATTGGTGTAGTATTTGATTTATATAAATCTATGTGCGCCATCATTCTTACTTACCGTTTGTAGCCTTTCATAGGAAGAAGCTGTACAAATATTGTTGGGGTTGCGTGAGAAGTATGAGGCTTTTCACAAGTGCAAATATACTTTGGATGCAATACATGATGCAGTTTACCTGTCCGCGAGATATATTTCGGACAGGTATCTACCTGACAAAGCCATTGATCTCATTGATGAGGCTGGAAGTAGGGCTCGTATGGATGCATTTAAGAGGAGGAAGGAAAAGCAAACCTACATACTCTCTAAGTCACCGAAAGATTATTGGCAGGAAATTAGAGCAGTCCATACCATGCATGAATTGGTAATTGCTTTTAGATTGTTGATAACTAAAAATTTGTACATATGGATCATTACTTATAGACATTGTGAGCAGGTCCTTGCAAATAAATTGAAATATGGGGAAGGTTCTTCTGACACAGATGAAGGCGCGACACTCCTCTCAGAGCCTTCCGTGCCTCCAGCGTCAGATGATGGCGAGTATGACTCTTAGTGGTTAGTATGTAAAGAACCAGTAGGTAATAGTTTTCTGACATTGTTTATTAACCCAAATATATTGCCATTTTTTAGGTTCACAGTTGTGGGACCAGATGAAATAGCAACTGTTGCTTCAGTTTGGTCTGGAATCCCTATCCAACAACTCACTTCAGATGAAAAACTTCGTCTGGTAGGTCTTGATGAGATGCTTAGGCAGCGGGTTGTTGGTCAAGATGATGCTGTTGTTGCCATCTCTCGGGCTGTGAAGAGATCCCGTGTTGGTTTGAAGGATCCTGATAGACCCATTGCAGCAATGCTCTTCTGTGGCCCCACTGGAGTCGGCAAAACCGAACTTACGAAAGCTTTGTCAGAGTGCTACTTTGGATCAGTAAGTATTCACTTAATGCACAGTTATTATTGTAAGCTTCAATTAAAATTCTTCAAAGCTCTTAAATGAATCTGTTCATTGGCATCTCTTTTATCTTAGAAGCTAGCATTAACTTGATTTTTTATATCAATTCACTGTAGGTTCTAGTGTTCTACAGATAATATTTATGCTCAGAAAACTCTGTATTGTCCCCATTAAACTTATATTATATTTATGTCTGATTTTAATGAAGAATTGAACAATTGTTTTTTGATACTTATCATGTCCACTATTCATGATTACGTTATGCTATGGTCACTTGCACTTGGTGCCTGCTTTAAGTTAACTACTAGACAAAATAACTAAAGCAGAATCTTATCCTATCGACATGCACATTACATTATCTGTACCTGCTTTATGTAGTAATTTATTAACAAGAACACTTCATATGAGATGTATATTTAACATTATTTCTACCTTTGACGCTTTACTAATAGGAAGCGGCAATGTTAAGGTTGGATATGAGTGAGTATATGGAGCGGCATACTGTGAGCAAGCTGATAGGATCTCCTCCAGGATATGTAGGCTATGGGGACGGAGGTACCCTTACGGAAGCTGTTAGGAAAAGGCCTTTTACAGTGGTATTGCTAGATGAAATTGAGAAAGCTCACCCAGATATCTTTAACCTTTTGCTTCAGGTGTTTGAAGATGGCCACCTAACCGATTCTCAGGTTTGTCCCTATAGTTAGAAGGTTTTAGAACAAACTGACCCTTCCACTTAATTATGCTTCTAACACACATAGATGCCACTTGTGGAAAATCTAAAGTCGGCGTAGGCATGAAAAAACATGATATAATCCAATAAACGGAATCTACTTGGTCAAATCGTACTATTATCTTCTTTGATCTGCATATCCAATCATAACCACTGACATTCAGTTTTTTATGGATTCCATAGGGCCGAACTGTATCATTTAAGAACACTTTAATTGTCATGACATCCAATATTGGATCTACTGCCATTGCAAAGGGTAGTCGCAGCAGAATAGGTTTCGTTCTTGAAGATGATAGTGCACTAAGTTCATATGCTGGGATGAAATCTTTGGTAATGGAAGAACTGAAGGCGTATTTCAGACCAGAACTGCTCAATAGGATTGATGAAATAGTTGTTTTTCGTCCACTTGAGACAACACAGGTTAGTCTACTAAATTCTTTCATGCATCAGCTTCTTGTCACATCCAATTTTTGTCTAGCTCATTTGAATGGTTACAAAAATGTAACCATTCAGTATCAGACATACACAAAACATACGAATCCATTTCAGAATGAAAAATTGATGATTCATCATTGAAAACCTTCTTTTCTTCTTCAACAATGATGGAAGCAACTTCATTGGGTAACACAAGAATGGTAGGTGTGGCAAGATTGGTTGTAGAAACTATAGGTGGTGGAGTGGTGGAAGGTGTATGGATTGGTTCTTCATGGATGTCTTCGATAATCGCCTTCATTTCATCAAGATTCTTGTTGCTTGTTGATTCTTCATGTATGCCAAAACGATCGTTCATGTTCTTGGTGATCTCAGCAGTCTATTGGGCGAGTAATTCCTTGAAGAAAGCTTTAATTTCATCACTAACATCCATGGTTGAAAACAAACTTGGAGGTGGTGGGGTGGTGGAGGATCGATTTATGATAAGAATCTAAAAATAAAGGCTCTTGATACCAATTGATGCAGCGGAAGCTAAAATAAACTTAATCTAAGAATTTAAATTGCAAGGAATTGAAATAACGGAAAGCAATTTCAAGAAATAAAAGCTGAAATTTAAATAACTTGAAAGGAATTGCAGAAAGTAAAGAACTTGAAGTAAAAGACAATAAACAAAATAATAGACTTTTCAATAATCAATGTATATCTTCACAAATTCGTTTTTGGGGATCTTTATATAGATAACTCCATTAAAACAATTAGGAAACCTACTAGAACTTGAATTACTTGTTCCCTAAGGTATGTAGTACCTTTAGGTGACTTCCTAAACCTATTATGACTCAAAATAAGACTTCTAGACACTTCTAAATATACTCTAAATAATAAAAACGAAAATAACAAATTAATAGCCTAAATCCTTATAAAATAGCTTCTAAATAAATTATAAACCTAAATAGGAAACCAATTGAAATATGTGTTATGTCCTGCATCAGATACATACAGAGAATAGATAGTTTGATCATTTTTCCAACTCGTCAGAAGGCCTTTTTGACTTTTATGCTTCACAAGGAGCTTGTCTTGGAGACTAAATCACTAAATCCTTGATATTATTATGGTACCCTAAGATCCTATGTGAAAGAAACAACAAAACACACTAGGCTATGAGGGATGCGAATACTCATCCACTATTATGAGTGCCATCAAATTACACAAATCTGACACTCATCCACTATTATAAGTGCTATCAAATTACACAAATCTGACAAGCTTCATTCCCCCTTTTCTTAGGCCAACTTTTGTGCTTTATGGGCCCAAACCACATGTTTTCCTTTGGTTTGGCGTTGTGGAGTCACCTCACTACTTAATGCCTTCGAAGTTTTGCGCAAAGCTTAACTATGCCCCTTGAAACAATTTGAATGATGCTCAAACCAATTCATATCCACAAGACTACTTAAAGTTAGAAGGATTGGCCAAATTGTGGATTGTAGGTATTGTAGGTATGTTCGTGATGATAATATATCTCAGACCTACACAATTTCTCGAATCAAGTGATACCTAGGCTGCTTTTCTCTCTCTTAATGTATAGGCTCTATAGTCCAAGTCACTAGACCACTACTATCAAGATGATAAAGTGAGTCTTCCAAACATGTGGAACAGTACTGAACTCAAATAAACTTGATCTTGTGATTGTGTCGTTGGTTTTATATTTCACCAATTGTTTTTTCATCATCTCCATGTTTCAGATGCTTGAGATTCTAAATATTATGTTAAAGGAGGTGAAAGCAAGAGTAATGTCTTTGGGAATTGGTCTTGAGGTGTCTAAAGCTATGATGGACCTTTTATGCAAGCAAGGTTATGACCGGAGCTATGGTGCCCGACCTCTTAGGAGGGCAGTCACTCTTCTGATTGAAGATGTTCTAAGTGAAGCAGTCCTTGTTGGACACTGCAAGCCTGGCGATACTGCAATCATCGACGTGGATGCTTCTGGAAATCCATGTGTCACCACTCAATTTGATCAGAACTCACACTTGTCTGATGTGACTTCTACCATGTAGGATATAGTTGCATGTTCACTACAATGTAATTTATATAAAAGATTCTTTTTGTATAGTTTTAGGGTAGTAACAAATTCTATTGTACCATGTAGGAAAAAGTTGCTTTAGCAGGCTGTAATGCCTTCTATAGTCAATAGGTCTTGTATAGTTCAGGTGATTAACAAAATGTACATGTACAATGATGAGAACCATTGAAGAAGTATATATACTATATACCATTGATCTTACTGCTTTCTGTATTGTTACTGGTGTGAGTATGGATACCACTAATGTTTCCACTAAATGTGTGCTCCATATGGTTCTGAGCAAATTTTTTTTTTTTGGATAACCCTAAGCAAATGAATGGAAAGGTGATCTTTTATTGTCATCAGCCAATAAATAAAGGGCATCTCTCATCATTCATCAATTAGACTTTATTTTGCAATTTTCAACTTCAATTGCCTGCTGATATAAACTCAAGTAGGTAGCAATTTAGCATTATTCTTCCCCAACTCCCTTTGCCACCAATATTAAAACCTTGGCAGCACACTATCTAATGAGTCAATTTTGTATTAACTTAACGAAATCTGAGAATGGCCTTCTAATTATAGTTTTATTGTGAACCTTCAGATTAGTGTTACTTAAATGACTAGAACATATAAATTTAAAGGAGCTCCAAAAGTACACCCTGTATAAAAGCCACAGCCCTCACCCTGACAGACGCTCTGTAAAAATCAGACTACCATGAGAATTTATTACATCATTTTCTTCAGGTTAGGTCACTTAATAGATTGAAGTAGGTTATCCTCATAACATTTATTCAAGTTATATGCTTAAAAAATGCAATTTAGCTCAACCAGAAGTGACGAGCAAAATGGTCTAGATTAAAGCATCATCAAAACAGTAAAAGTGTTTCCTAAATATGCAGGATTTAATTAGTTCTCAAGTGACATGAAAGCGAACATTAATGGATAAACAAAAGTAGTCCTCCAACTCGTTTTTATTTGATAGTTTGATACATACGACAGTATCTAACAGAATAAAAAAGACCTACCTAGCAGAAAAAAGAGAACAAACGAGACCAGTATGTAACAATGTAGCCTGCCAAGGAAACTAAAAGAAAGTATGGAAGTATGGAACACAAGATCCACTGCCTCTAACAGATGACATAATATAGTTCCTTCTGACATAATACAGGAGGCCTCTGTTTTGTATTTGTTCAGATGCTTGGATGCTGTCACCTCAGTATCACTGTCAAAGAAGATTCATTGCTGCCCTAAAAGAGAATTACCTACCTGCACACAATGATTAACAATCATGTTAGATCTTATACCATGCCATGAAACGAAAAGAACATTGTAACAGTATCATCTGAATTGGGTGGCAGCAGGGAATAAACACACCTGACGATCTTAGAGGGTGACAGACATGTAAACTACCATACACAGAGATGAAAGAAAAAAAATTTAAGCATGCTTTTCAATGTTTACTTTCCACGTATGTAGACTACGTTCAATGTTTATCTCCCATGTATCGTTGAATTCTATTTCTTGAAAACTCATGAGCAAAGAGTCATGTTGAATCTCTCTTCTTTGTGAATAATTAACGTCACAACCCGTCTGACTGTGTTTGCCACTCTCATCACTTCAAAGAAAATATGTTTGTGGTTTCAGTGTATCCTAGCTATACTTTCAATTTCCTGCATGAAAATATGGACTTTGATTTTTGCCAAACTGTGCTTTTATGTTTTTATGTATTTAGTTTATTTGACATTTTGTTCTCACTGTGGAAAAAAATTTGAATGTTATTCTTGTTTTTTAATCTTTGCACATTATACCACTGGCACCAATTCCCCAAATTTCGATATGATTCCAATTAAGTCCAAAACTGTGTTAATGTATAATTTTTGGCAACTTATTCTATAACATCGCAACAAGGGAGCTTCGATCAATGGGATAAACTAAGTCAAACCTTGCCCTCGTAATGGTCCCTGTTCCTCTAAAACCAAATTCCCCAAATTCAAAACGGAAGCAAGCATTTACTGCTGATACAAAACACAGCATGACCTAAAGGTCACTAATCTATTGAAGATTTCTTTTAACCAGCAACTATAGTGTCCATTTCCAGCAAAACTCAGTGGATTTAAGATAGTATTATCTATTATATTTAATGGTAAATACAGTCACACCGATCCATTACACCCAACTATAGTGTCCATTTCCACAAAACTCAGACACCCCCATCTGCAGATAAGTTCACCCCTAATAATTCTTCCCCAGGTATCCCACTTCTCCATAAGTCGCCTAAAGCGCCTCAAATAGGATTGTGTTGTAAATTTTTTAATAACCATTTTCATAGTGGAATTCAAGAGCTTTATTTTGTCTCATAGACACACCATAAACCTTTTACGTAGATTAGGATTTAGGACAGTAAAGTTCAATCTCTTCAACTGAAAATTAAAATCAAAGCATCCCCTGTACTTCCAAGAAAAATATAGACTGAAATGCTCGGGTTTCTTACAATCCTGCCTAGCATCGCTAAATTGGAGTTTGGAATGGTGGAACAGGTTGAATGTCTTAAGTTCTATAAGTCTTTCATTCAAGGAATCAGGTGATTCTTAGGCAGTTTGTGTAAATCAGTCTTTTATGCCTGTTTTACCAATAAACTAGGGATCCATGTATTCAATATTCAAAATGTTATGGTCGAACCTTTTTATTTCTATTTCATCTAAAATTGTTAAGAAATTAGCTCAATAGCTGAAATTCAGATTGAACATGAACTGCTATCTTTTCATTCCAACACCTGATGTAAGTTCAAATCTTTAACTTATACTAAATAAGAGTATCTACCATCGTGTCATAACAAATTATTCAGTTCCTAACTTCCACAATTCTATACTAAATTTTCCAACAATCTATTGTGAAGAACTAAATGCTGCAAAAGTAATTTGATTGTAAGTCTACTCTGCAAGAAAATGAACTTTTGGGCATGCATATATTTACACATGTAACAACTAACAAAGGGTGCACATTTTGTACACAGTGGGGATATGCATTTCAATGAAGTTCTCCCTCTGTTTTTTCCTTTATAGATTTTCTTTTTTCAGTAAAGGTATAATAGGCAAGAATGTGTCAACATCGTGAAGTATTCGATGCCCTGGCGTCTATAAACTAGCACAAATTCTTATGAAGTGTACCTACATCACTGCATGTCGGAATTGTTGGGTACATCCTGGTACCCAATACTGTGTGTTCATCTAAAAGGGATTGTCTATGTTACATTGGAACATAGAACTGTTGTTGGGTAACATTTTGCTTGTTTCAATTCACCATAAATAGCTTTCCTGAATAATATATCTAACATCCTTAACCTTTTAATATGTTACAAAGTGATTTCTAATAGAAAAAAAAA
>JABWDY010012666.1:9177-24341 GCA_013358455.1 Thalictrum thalictroides | reverse complement strand
TATATTCTATATGCAATCCAGAGGACATCAATATACAATCCAGATGACATAATATGAATAAAACAATAAAAGGGTAAAATAGGTATAGAAAATTTTGAAAACCCAAAAGTGACCGGTTTGGGAAATTTCCGGTTTAAGAGCCCGGTTTGGGAAGAAGCACCATAAAAGTGGTCCTCTTTGGGAAATTACCCTTTTATAAATACCAATCTTATTATACCGACACTGTTTCTAGAATATTTCGTTCAGTATTTTAGAAACCAGAATTTCGGCATCATTCAAAATTTTTAATTATGGTTTAAACATATGATATAGTTTTGACCAATTAGTCCATGTTACGTTAAATAATATATGTCAATAATCCTTATCCCTAAATTTAAAAGAGAAATATGTTGATATAAGGTTGAGGACTTGAGGGTACACATGGATCTAGGTACTCCGTATAATAAGTGCACTAGCAGGTGAAGCCCGGGTGTTAATTTAGTTGTATTGGATAGTATAACAGTTAACAAAGGGGAGAAAAATAAAGAACCCTGTATGTAGATAAGCTCTTTGTGCTATATAATAGTAGAAAATGTTTGAAATTTAATTTTAATGGAGGCAACTGAAAAACATGTTCACAAATTTACGTAGCTATCAAGTTATCACTTGGTATTCAAGAGTCAAGACTTCGAAGTGTTGTGCTGTGTTGCATCAAGGATGAGGTGTTGAGTTGCCTAGCTATATGAATATGCTCATTGTGATACATGTTTTCACAGTTTCCCTCCAAGTTTCCCAAAGCTACGTAAAAGTCAATTTGTAAACCAAAAAATTTCAACTTTTCTTGGGAAGAACTTTTTAGCAATTCTTTTATTAACCCCACCATGTACATAATTAAAGAACCATTGACATGATTATAATTTTGAGTTACGTTCTATCAATCCTTTTCAATGCAAGCTCTTGCTTTTTCAACATTATCATCATCAAATATATAAACCACATCAACGTAAGAAATTTTTAACTGAAAGATGATGATCATCTTTTCGTAGTTTTCTACCATTTCTTGCTCCCCAATTCTCTTGCTAGTTGTTGTTGGAAAACACTACTATTCATCTTTTTTTCTTTGATGGTTTTGGTTTCACACCTTTATTTGCTTGTAAATGTGATTACTTAGTAGATTTGATTTAAGTACAGTATAGGTTACTTCACTTGTACATTAGATTACCAATTCACCACTTTGAGGATTTTCACTTTGATATATAGTACTGTAAATGATTTGATTAAGAAGATGATTACGACTCAACAGCCGGCATCATTACTTTAATAGTAAAAGTGCACTCTTACGTACTTCAGACTATATTAGAACTTAATTACTTTTTAATCCGATTTGCTTTGATTTTTTAATTAGCACCAAATCTGGGGAATACTAAACTTAATTCAGACTTTTTTTTTTCTGTTTGTTTTTAAATCTGTCGGCCTGATTCACTCAGTTTCAGTTGGATTCAGTCTTTCTGCAGAATAGTTTATAGCTAGGTTGAGGAAGCATCAGGTTCAGGCGTTCAGTTGTCTACCAAGTATGTTATGGAACAAAGTAACATTTTTAAGTTCTAATTAACCATATTAAAACCTTGTCACAGTGTGACTTGCTGCTTCTTCCTTTGAATGTTTACTGTTTTTATAGTTCACACTTCACAGTACAAAGTTCTAATTTCTTAATGTCTTAATCATGTTTCATGCACTACTGTCTAGTATCTACTACGCCAATTATTTGTACTATGTTAATATTTGCTGGAATTTTTCAGGACAAGAATTAACTATCAATCTATCATTATTCAGAAGAATATAAGATTTTCCGTAAGGACACTGATTAGACAAAAGTAATGACAGATTAGCAAAAGCCACATGACAACCACTATCATAATTGATAATACTACAAGTTTATCATTTTATCTTCTCCATTAGCTTTCTAGCACTGTAGCACAAATTGATGATGGATCCAGTTTCAAGAAGCAGTAGTTTTTTCTAGCATGCATGAATTAGCCTATTATGAAACTAGTAAGTTTCACATTACCATGACACACAAGATTTAACAATCATATTCCAATTTCATTAAATTATATGGTACAAGCGAATATGCCGATTCAATCCTAGATATCCAGATGACTATCTGAGTATTAAAGCGGCCGGCAATGTTTTATAGCAAAAAAACTCCACCTTGGCATCCATATTTAGGTGATACAACTACATATTTTACTTAAATGTGTTTACAAAAAGTCAGCAGAAGCTATTATTAAAACACCAACCAAACTAACATTCATATTCAATATACACAACCCCCATCCCCCCTTCTCTCTTGGATTTTTTTAGTTTTAACTTTGAACTCAAAGTTCAAACAAAACCAAAACTCAAGACTCAAGAGTCCAGGAGAACAACCAAAATAATAAGTCATATATAATCATTTATGGCATTAAATAGATATATAGGTCACACTGTTTAGCTACTTATTTAACAAATGATTCATATGTTGATTTCATCTAGCAATATGATTAGCATATATGAATCATAGAAAGAGATAAAGGTGGATTTGCACTTTTACAGTTTACTTACACTACTACTACCTACCAGCTTTTTTCTAGTTTCAAATACTAAATTATTACAATCTTATAGGTAGACTATATGGACCCATAGAAAGTTATGGTGTAGCATCTCTTGAAATATGAGAACCTAAATTTGATTCTAAATCTATCCATAGGACACATTGACTTAAACATTGTATGAATAATTATGTTTGATTTAAATGTTTATCATGAATAGGTTTACGACTATATTAAAGTTTGAATTCATCAGTTTGGTATAAAGCATTCTCCCACGCAACTCCCCATTTCAAACAAATCATGTTTGCTATAAACCTCAAGTCAGAGATTTCAAACTATTTTAATCAGGAAAATTTTAGATATTAAAACCTCTAAAACAAAATCATGTTGGAGTATTGGCACAAATGGTTGGTTCTGAACTTGACTTGTTCCTAATGTGGGTGGGTGATTGACCAGAGATATCTTAATCCTTTTTTTGCCTGCAATTTTTGTGTTTAAAAACAGTGAGCACTAACACACTGTTCCTAATGGGGATGATTCATTAATCTTTCTAAATAAGTTTCTAATGTGTTTTTATGAGAATGGGAATGTTGGTAGTTGCAAAGTTGTTTTGTCCAGTCCCGGCAGCAATTTTTTGTTTTGTCCTCTAGATGGTTAGTGAATAAGGATTTACAATTTATAGTGTATCAACAGTGCTACTTATTTTATCACCATTGCCTCTATACCAATCAAGTAAGATTTCTTTGGCCCAACATGAGCAGTTGTGTACAGTATGAAGACAAATCACAAATGCATGTTAAGAGTAAAACAAAACAGTATACTGGTATACCTATTGCAGGTCTGCACTATCAGTCCCCAAAAACAATTAAGTGAGTTCAAACTTCATTGGATGATCAGATGATCCACAAAACTTCATTTCGTTATACGTCAGCATGTAAGTTAAACAGGATTTTTCCGAAGAAAAAAAAAGCTTCAGAGGACTTGTGTATTTGTCTATTAGAATTTGGAAGCCTCCAATGTTGCTACTATGTTTATGTTTTCTATCTCTATCTAGCGCTTGGTCTCTACCCAAGGCCCACTTAGAGTTTGAGCAATACTCTAAGCTCTTGGGCAGCCACTTATACTTTCTGGGTTTGAGGACCTCCTGTCATTTCTTGTACAGTATTTGGCCCACAGGTGAAAAACACATGAAAAGCCAGGATTAACTACAGGGTCGACGACAAGCTTGTTATCAAACAATCAACACCCAGTTCATCAATGCTCACAAAAGCTTCCATGTTACGTCAGTGAAAACTGGCACACAGGATTTAATTGAACACCAAAATGTACATTTGTCCAATTTTCAGTTTACTACTATTTTCTTTTTGCCTTTTTCTAAGAGTAAACACCATTTCTTCCTAAAACAGTAGTCAAATTATATCTATCTATACAATACGAATTTACAACAAAAGAGGAATTATAAATGGTTCAGGATCTGCATGCACAGAAGATCTCACCTCGCATCAAATCAACTGGTGTGTGGTCAAGTGTATAACGCTCTGGACCCAAGTAGACACCTGTCTTCTCCAAAAGGGCAAGGCCATCCTCCCTCCCATATCTTGATGCATAGAGTTTTAGATACTCAATATCCTATGGAGTAAAAATATAAGGAAACTAATAACCACCCTCTACAAAAATAACTCAAAAGTATTTACATAGCAGACAAGAAAAAGTTAAAAGTATTGAATTGGGACACATCTTTGGTCTACATATGATTTAATTAATTAATGTAAAAGACTAAAAGGTGATGCTATCTGCATAAACGCTAATCGCGTGTTTATACTTGATAACTTGAAAGGAGTGATGAAGAAAATTAGTAAGAGCGCATGATGTTATTCATATCAACTGAAACAAATATCTAAGTTAGACTTTGAGCAAACCACTTGAAATAGGTAACTGTAGGACAAAGAAGGGAAGAGAGTTTGCTTTTATATTATCTTAACAGACTTAAATTGTGGACAAGGCATTAGGCATTAATTATACACCATCACATTTATTTTACTCATAAATGATGTTATAAATAAGGCTTCTGGAGTTGGCTAGGAATGTAAAGTACCTGCAAACCACTGAGAATGCGTTCCAGCCGGACTGAAGCAACAAGTTGATTAGTAGAGAACACTTCACCAGGATAAAACAAGACACCATCACCTGGTGGAAGACCATGCCGGAATCTTATCTGCATCATAGGAACACTAAAACTTTTAACCATTTTGTTTGTAAGAAGTTTCCTGTAGAGATTGGTCTAACTCAGAGAGCTATTATTGCCTGAAGTCAGGCAACTACCTCTGCACTAGCAACTGTAGCCTTTTCGTAGCAGTTGGAACCCCAATACAAGAAACCTGTTCCACCTTCTTTCCAAACCCGCCACATCACTGCACGGTGTTGTGTTCCTCGCATCCCCAGGTGCCAATTGGGGTGAGGATCAGATGGACCCATGCACACATACGTCCACCATTCCTGCAACAATATTATTTAACTTCATCAATGGTTTTGTGATTGATATGCATATAACTTAACTATATATAAATCAACTGAACATGCCCAAGCGTTTGTTTACATCTACACCAATCATCCACTTCATGAAGATATTAAGAGTTTCTCAAAAGATTATACAGCGTCAACAAAACATAAAATTCATTTATCATGAAAAAAAAAAACATTTCAAAGAAAAGAAAAGTTCCCCGCCCCGCCTAGATGACCGGGCTTTAAACCTCATGCCCCTGCCGTCCTACCCCGACTGATAATCCGCCGCCCCAATCAGCACCCCAAATCCAACAACTTCATGGCATTCCGTATCATTTTGACTAAAGTAGCAAATAAGCTCTCAAGGATATCCACGGTCACATATTTAACAAAACTAGCTAACAATGTTTCAGAATGTTAAATGAAGTGCCCCGGAAAAAAACTGAATTCAGATATTGTGTCAAGCTGGCAGCTGTTTTAGAACTTTTCCATCTCTTACTTTTAATCATGTCTTTCCAACATCTGCTGAAGAACAGAGATTTTGGGTACTCTTTTCTAGGGAGGGCAGATAGGCATGAGATATATTTGATTACTTGCAACTTTGTTTTTTTTATATACATTGTATCTACTGTGTCAGTGTGCCTCAGGCGACTATGTCATGTTTGTTGAGAAACATTGGTTGGTGCCTTTTTGTTGGATATGCATGCTTTTGTCGAAAAGCACAACAATTGACATTACAAAAATACTGGAGTATAAGTAAAATAATCGAGCATATAGCTGGGCAATAAGTACAATGATTACTATTTCTAATAACACATTACCTCACTGTTCTCTGGTTGTATTTCTGCGACTATATCTTTGACTAAATCCTCTCGATTTCCTAGAACCCATTCACTGTAAAGGCAAAAGTCAAAACAAAATAACTCCCTTGTGCCTTACAACTTGAAATATTTAAAGGAGAAAGCCTTGTATTCACTATAATAACTCAATCAAGATTTCAGCATGGAGTGCTATAAAGACGTAATCTTAAATTAACATGTTACAAAATACAAAATTAGACATCCACATTGAATCACAAGATGATTTATTATCGCCCCACCATGGAGATCATCCTGTCAAAAACATTACGAGGATGGTCATCCTCGCCAAATTGACTTCCCCACCATGAAGGAAGTCAGCTTGGTCATATGATTTCTGGATAGAAATAGTTACTGAAGTCCATAATCTCATAGTTTTGGCAGCTCATTGTCCTATTGCGAATATGTATTCAGCGCAGTGGGCCTTTTAGAGCCAAGATTTGAATACCCAAGGTTTGGATGTTTTCATCTCAGAACCAAAATCGTCGTATTTAGCTGCATAACATTTTCTAATCTAGATCACAAGAGCTGCATAACATTTTCTAATCTAGATCACGAGAGACTTCTCAATCAAAACCTTGAAGATGATAGATGAAACCTGTCTTAGAAAGCTTGACTCAGAAGTCTAAACTCAGATAACTACAGAGATTCTCAAAATTACTACATCAAAAATTGTAAATTCAGTAAAACAATATGTTGTGTAAATTTAAAACGACCAAATATGAAAAAAAAATTAAAAGCAAGAAATCAAACCTTGTGCAGTATATTTGTGTATGAGGCCGTAGGAATTTGGGGACTTTCACAAAGGCCTCAAAGTTGTTAGGTGCAAGAGGTGCATCACTAGGCCCTACATCAAAGAAGTAGACCCATTTAAACACAACTAAAAGAAGAGTCCATATATCATATCACTAGCTATGAATTATCAGAAACTATAGAAATTTGAAATATGACATTTAGCAAAGAAGCACTTAAGATATGAACTTGTTTTGGCTCAATACTACATGAATATGAATGTTACCACTTTAAAGCACTAAATATGTGTTTACATATCTACTCATATTTCATATACTGAACTTGGTAGTATAAGTATTCTAACTCAATACTTTTCTACTATAGACTACTTTACAATTGCCAACAAAGGCCCTTCATTTTATGAAAACCTGTATGATGGGACAACTTGTAGTATTTCATAAGTTGGACTTGGACACATGCCGACACAATTCAAAGGTCTAAATATCAGAGTTAAAGGTGCCAGCAGTCTGACACTCGCGCTTGTAGGTTCATTATACTACGCAGTTGAAGGCACAGGAAGTGGGAGTGTGCTTAGGGGTCCCCAGGCAAAACTAAGTGGGAGTCTGAATGTTCCTAGGTATGAGGCACGGGTCAGCTAGGCACATTTTTAACGCATATTCACGAAAGTTCTACTTTAATGTTCATTCTTTTCTTGTGTAATGGGAAATCATTCTAAAAGAAGACTTCATTAAGATATTCATATGATTCACCAAAATAGGGATAGGTTGGGCTAACCTTTCCGAAGCAGCTTAAAAGATGGTAAAAATCTTTTTTTCTGCCTTAAGAATCCAAAATGACACCGTCCCAGTAAACAAAATGCTCCAACTTTATCAAGCCAAAACCATAATTTTTAGTGAGAGGAGAATTTGAAAATATAATTTGGATGATAAAAAAAAATACTCGCGTCTGATTAAGAACCTTCTCCTACTTCGATCATACGCTTTAAACATTCAGCTCTGATGGTCTAATAGGGGTTGCTCAACAGGAGGTGGCCCACCAATTGCAAACTCAAGACTCCTTTATAAGTGCACCAATAATTCAGCTCTGGATCATATTGTCCCAATGTTTCAATTCAGTATGCAAGAAATACAATAACATATAAACCATAACTCTAATATAGTGATATAAGCCTCTAATAGTAGGAGCCTTCACCGTTAAAACCTAGACAACGTATGTTAACTTATCAATGCAGTCAAAACTAATTAATTTAGTGCACAAATAAGTCTATGGACATCAAATCTAATATCCTACCCACCATCCGATGTGCTGATCATTTCAAACGAGTGACTCATTAAAAGTTAACAAACCATGGTATAAGACCAAGAACTTTGACCTCTTGTACTTTACAAGTCAGAAGCTTTATGGATACAGATGGTCAAAAAGATATATACTTGAATACCATTCCTAATTTACAGATAAACAAAAAAAATAAAAAAAAATCACAGAACATACCACAATAGTATGTAGTTAAAACACGGGCATCAGGTGCATAGTTCCGTAATACGTTGGACATGCTGCAGATAGAATTATATTGCTCCAGATTTAGCGGCTGGCAAAAAATATGGACACATGAGTTGCATGTAGCTTCACCAAGATAACGAGAATTCATAATAATGTCACACCATAAATATTTGATGACAGCAATTTAAAAGATAGAAGGAGAAAACCTCATAATAATGTCACACCATAAATATTTGTATGACAGCAATTTAAAAGATAGAAGGAGAAAAACAGAAAGAGTGCAAGTAACAAATGACAGTTTATTCTAAAGTAGCATCAATCTATTAATTTATTGGGTGGGTGGCATGTAGCACCACCTAGAGTATTTCCAAAAAAAAAAAAATGTCACTCAGATTTTATATGAACAACTGGATCTGCAACTTATCACTGAATATTATCATACTTTGCATAACAAGAGTTCTATACTACCTCATCCCACAAGTAGAAATAAGCTTTCTTCCAGTGACTTTTTGTCTTCAAGGTCTCGACCTCTTTCCTCAAGGAATCCGTTGTTGTATCAGTACTGTTGCATGTTGACATGCCGACAGTAACTTATCAAGATCAATCACGATTCCAAGACAATACTACACAACAGTGAGCCGGCAGTCAAGTACATACCCTGTGATTACTGGAGCAAATGGCACAGCGTAGGCTGCTAATCTTGGATCTGAATAGTATTCATCCGCCTTTGGATGTTCAGCTACAACAGAACAAGAAAAACATCTAATCATGCAGACAAAACAATTCACAGAATAGCACTATTGAATCATAATATTAAACTTGAGATCATTTGATTGCATCGCAAAAGTAAATCCTAATATCATAATCTAATAAAGAAAAATACTGCTTCATGGACTAGATAGATTTGCCAAGTACCTGTCCAGGGGCAGCTGTATGCTAAGACACGCATACCATCACCCCATCTGCAGAAAAATGGACTTATCCTATATTGGAGGAACCACTTGAAATGCTGGTCCAGAGCATCATACCAGCCATCACTCCCATGTTCGACACCATAACGATCCTCAATAACAGTTTCTGATATCTAATGATAGTTAAAGAAACAAGAGGTGATATTTCAGACTCTATAAGCAGGATCATCCAGTGCTGATCTTACACAAGATAATACCTGCCCGTAAGTACTTGATTTACGACATCATATCTAGAATACTAGATAGCTTCTGAATTATTCAACTGCCAGTTGGATTACATCACAAACCCACCAGAAAATACCAGAGCATTATTTTTATTCTAAGGTGGTCCGAAAATAAACTGCTCTGGATAATCAACAGATCAGTTCGCATGACAATATAGTTAACAAAAGGAGATTACTAGCAGTCGACTACTGAAAATATGCTCATGCAAAGATCAGGATTTAGTTTACTATTCTATAACAAGGCTGTGTTCTACGTAGTAAAACACCTAGTATTACAAGAGTATCATTAAATAACTTCTACTGACCTACTGATCAAAAGCAAGGCAACAACTGGTCGAATAAATACATTTGCAAGAAAAAAAAGTGAGAAAGACAAAGCATATATGAAGGATTTGAAGTCAATCATGTATGTCTCCTTCACTATAGTTCGCATTTCAGACAAAGTCAAACTAATAATTCTATAAAATTACATCTTCAAGTTTTAGTTTTCAAAGCATCTATCATTACACTTTCTTAAGGGTTTGAAATGTACGTAAATGAAGGATACACCAAATACAGCTGGAAGAGAGGGTGTCACTGGAAGACTGAATTCCCACACTGTCACATTTAATTTCAACCGTACTGAAAAGTTTGTAAATGTATCTTCGTCCATCATGTCAACTTGGCCATTCTCTGCAGAGCACTCAATAAATGTGGGTGACAGCAAAATTTTCCTTAACGAAGAAGTTGCAGACTTCACTCTTTCTGCCTACCAATAGAATAGAGTAGTATTCTTTAAAAAGTTCCTACTAACATGTGAAATTTGCACCAATACTATTTAAAAGAAATTAAGGATAAGAAACAAGTATACATTAAGAAACGCACCACTTCTTCCAAAGGTGTCCCATTCATGGGCTCCACAAAGTCAAGGCAGTTCCTTATATCTTTGTATATTTGATGCTTTTCACTTTTGGTAAAAGGTTGAGTTAATGACCTGTGATTAGAGCAATGAATAATTTAAGCCGAGATATTTCTAAGAACAAAGTGGATGGACTACTAGCAGCAATAACCAAACAAGGTCTCAAAGACATCGACTAGGACATTGAATTATTTACAACTTAAGGGATTTGAAAAAAGAAGAATAAGCACTCTGTATCTGTCTTTATAGCAGTAACAAAGATTTCCCCTTCATATTGTCCAGGAGGCTGTCCAATAGGAACATCTATTGAAATCCAAAGAGCTGATGTTTCTCTGCAACAGAGAAACCAATGAGAAAAATATTCACAACATGAAAACAACAGCACAGTACAATATAAGAAGCATTAATAAATTTTTAGGTGAAAAATACCCAGGAAGTAGGTTTATTTGAGTGACTGGGTCAAGGGGTACAAGAGCATCAGGCACACCTAATATGGGCACCACTCGACGCAAAGTCAACGATTTTCCAACAACCAACCTGAAAACGTTATTTACGAAATCTGGAATTTATGAAAATAAGAGAAAGAATTTAGGAAAGTAAATATAAAAAAACGGATAACTAACCTATCTCCGGAAGTGGAGCACAAGTCAGTACATTGAATTTGTACAACGCCGGCCATACCAGGACCACCCCATGAAACTTTGGGTCGTATAGCAATTTGAGCACTTTCCCTCTCGTTTCTTGCAACCAGAAGGGTTATCTTCAAGGGAAGGATGTGGTTAGATTGTTAGAATATAGCTCATGCAGGAAGCATCCACACACACGTCACAAATACTTTGATATTTACAAAAATGCAAAAAGCAAGTCAGACAACCTTTTGATTTTCACATATTTTGTTTCCAGCTATTAACTATTCATATGCTTGTAAAATCACAATACCTAAATTTATCAAAAAATAATGTACACTTTCTACAAGTAACTGTAGTCTATACATAAGATCCCTAAAAAATGATAGTAAACTGTACAAAGATGTCTACACATCTTGTCCATGTCTGTCATGATGCATGGCAGACAGAAATCTACACCTGATAAATGGGTTTGTTTTTATCATCAATCATATTGAAGTTAGGTACATATTGGCCTAGAAGGTGAAAAAAAAATCCAGAGCAAGAGAACAGTTCTTAATTTCCTAAGCATGGTCCGCGACTCCGAGGGGTGTGTTGGGGGGTGGGGGTAAGAAAGGTAATTGAAAATTAAACAATGTATACTCGAACAGAAACTTAAACTAAATTTTGATTATGTTTTTGATGATGGGGTAACTCCCGCAATCAGTTCAGTAGGAGCATGTATTGTATCTCTTCAAAAACTTCTGAGAAAAATATTTTTTAAGAAACATTAAAACACTAACCTATTAGAACAGATATGACATGCTTAAGATATCACATTTTTTGTTTTTGGCACGCGGGGTTGAGGGGACCCCTACCCCTTTAAATTACGCAAGGAAACTTTTATCAAACAATCATTTGCTGACAAGTTTTGAACCCACGACCCCTCCATCGTGTGAGAGGGATATGCAACCGTTGAGCCACAGGCTCATGTGCAGAAAAAAAAAATGTTGGAAAGCGAATCCAGAAAAGTGGAACTTGTGAGAGGGCATTATGGCTCTCTTTGCATATTTTCCAAGGATAAATGTTTTGAAGTGAATCCAGTTACACCGAAGGCCACCCATAAGGCTCAATTCTCACAATTCTGAGTAGCACATGAATTTCTTTAAAATTTAGAAATGCAGTCTGTTCGCTTCTAAAGAGGCGTGTCTAGAGGATTATCCTTTTGTATTTTATTTCGAGCTTGTGACTTAGGAGGAAAAATAAACACAACACACTCTTACAATAGACATCTGTATTCATGCCCTCATACTCTTTAGGAAGAAGAAACCTTATACAGACAGTAACCTTTGCCTAACGAAAATCAAGAAATTCCCAACTTTCTTTAATAACTATTTTCTAGAAGACAAGGCAATTGACAGCACTACTAACGAAAAATTCAGTAACTATAAATCTATAACATGAAGATCTGATGCATGCCTACATGCAAGAATACCGACCCTATTCAAGCTTTTGTCAAAACCAACAAGCTTAGATCATCTTAACATGCTACAAAACTATATTTTAATTAAGGATGTAAACGAGAGAGAGAGAGTATTACATGCTCCAAAGGTCGAGGCATTTCCTGCTGCCCTATGTTTGCAGTACTGGGCATGGACCACACATGCACTAAATCTGCAGATGGAATTTTTGAAGGATCAATATTTCCACGAAGAGAATTTGAACAGTCCAAACTACCATCATTCCATCCATACCCTGTACCACCGCCAGCAACACCTTCCACTGGAGGCACAACAAAGTCTTGATGATTTTCTCCTGACCACACAAAGAAAAACTTAAGCAGCATAAACAGGGACAGTGACTTATAAAAATTAGAATGCAAAAAAGGAAGATGCAAAACACATTAAAAATAAGTAATAAATAATGCACAAAATCTAACAACAACTTGCATGGTCATATTTGACAAAGGACAGCTTGGAAGAGCAGGGTATAACTTAGATATGACATACAATTTTGTCATATGGAAACCAGTGATTGTCATAACATCCCCGTAACACTCCTCAAATCTCAAATCAGAAAGAAACCAATCATGTCGATGCGTGTTTATCAAATCCTTGCTAGTGATTAAAAGTGGAGCAAGACTCAACCAGGTGACTGATTAAATCGTGCAATGATGTTTCTACTGGACAACCATCAAATTTGCTCCTAGTAAACATCAAATATGTTCACCAAGCAAAATCGTCGATTAACTACATTACATAATTATCATCCAGCTTTTGTACTTTATAGGCTTTGATTGTAGGTTCAATGTAAACACAAAACCATAGTTGAGCTTAAGCTTCTACCTTAATCCTCTTTATCGCCAAATCGCTAATAACACATATAGGCTTTGATTGTAGGTTCAATGTAAACACAAAACCATAGTTGAGCTTAAGCTTCTACCTTAATCCTCTTTATCGCCAAATCGCTAATAACACATATAGGCTTTGATTGTAGGTTCAATGTAAACACAAAACCATAGTTGAGCTTAAGCTTCTACCTTAATCCTCTTTATCGCCAAATCGCTAATAACACATATAGGCTTTGATTGTAGGTTCAATGTAAACACAAAACCATAGTTGAGCTTAAGCTTCTACCTTAATCCTCTTTATCGCCAAATCGCTAATAACACATATAGGCTTTGATTGTAGGTTCAATGTAAACACAAAACCATAGTTGAGCTTAAGCTTCTACCTTAATCCTCTTTATCGCCAAATCGCTAATAACACATATAGGCTTTGATTGTAGGTTCAATGTAAACACAAAACCATAGTTGAGCTTAAGCTTCTACCTTAATCCTCTTTATCGCCAAATCGCTAATAACACATATAGGCTTTGATTGTAGGTTCAATGTAAACACAAAACCATAGTTGAGCTTAAGCTTCTACCTTAATCCTCTTTATCGCCAAATCGCTAATAACACAAATATGTTCTTTAAACTAGAAAAACAACACCATCAAATTTCAAGCTAAGAGATTGATTCAAAACCCTCCCTAATAACCTTATCATCAAAAACAAGCAAACAAACTCAAGTAATATATCAAGCACAAGAGAAACAACAACAACTACCACATGCAAAGATAAAACCCTAAAACATTGAATGCAAAACCCTAAAACAATCAACTCCATGATTAAAACAGTTGAATGCACAAAGTTATAGAAAACGATTTTTTATAATTGCATATAGAGATAAAACTAACCTGAATTATCCATTTTTGCGTGCTTTTGAATATTTTTTTGTTAATTTCAGATGAATTTATTTATCGCAAGAGATCGAAACATTAGTAAGAGAAATGAGAAAATGCGCGAGTGGAAAATGAATAGTTGAGTTGAACAGAGAAGCGATAGTAGTCAGACTCTTTAATGATCCCGATGAAGTGTACTTTGTGTTGCATTTGATTTTGTTGATGACTTGATGTACCAATCGTAGAAGTGGGTGCATAAGGAGTTGTATAGAAACAGCCCTTTCAAAACAAAAACAAGACCTGAGACTTGGGTCAAGTCAAAGACACAAATTTGCCGGGTTATGGGTTATGGATTTTACTGGTCCACAGTTAGCTATTGGGCTGATATATAACGAACTGAAATGTTCTTCTCAAGCCCTAGAACCTCTCTTTTCTCGTCAAACGCGACTTCGCAAGTGAGAACTAGAAGAACGAGAACAAGAGAGAGAATGGCGGATTACGACGAAGAAGAACACGAAGATAACGGCGAAGCTTCACCTCAAAACAAAGTTAGTTCTCATGGAGGTTCAGATGGCTATAATGATTCTAAGTCTCGAGTAAGTTGATCTTCGCTGCATCTCTCTTTATTTCTCAATTTTTTGTTGTAAGTTAAGAATGGATCTTTGAGAAGAGTTGTTTGATGCTTTTTAGGGTATTGCTTATTATAATTAGATAATTTAGATGCTTTCAATGTGAAAAGTTATAATTTGGATTGAATCAGGATCATTGTTTGGTGGTGATTTAATTGAATTGTCTTCTTAACTTTTGTTTGAGAAGCTGGAAACTGGAATCAATTTTAACATATGCTACTTGAATCTCGACAAAAGCCTTTCTACTTGACATAGCCTAAACTCGAGAGGTTGTAAATGTCCTTGAGTTTTAAAACTGTAATCGCAACATGTTTTCTATCAATTTGCATAAATTGGAAAAAGTTTCAAATTTATATTTTTATTTGACAGTGAAGAAGTTTGTTATTCATTAGCAGACTATCTGTTTCTTTTTTTAATAACTCAGTTATATA